>JBCNYH010000017.1:19220893-19240728 GCA_039654325.1 Tandanus tandanus
GGCAAAAACACGCTGACGGCTATGCAGCCTACTCTTGACGAAAATCAGCAATGGTTCTTTTACATGCCTCTCACCATTGGCAGTGAGAGACATGGCTGGCATTTGATAACCCAGTTAGCTGCACTCGGGGGATAGTTTTTTCTTTTTCCATCAAAAGCTGTTTAACTTATGGGCAGCACAGTTGCGAAGTGGTTAGCATGTCTGCCTCAGAGCAAGAAGGTCCTGTGGTCAAGTTCGAGTGTGAGTTTGCATGTGCTCCCCGTGCACCAAGGACATGGACGTTAGGCTAATTGGCTGTTGAAAATTGCCCCTAGGTGTGAGTGTGAGTGGTTGTGTGTGTGTGTGTTGGCCTTGTGATTGTCTGGCAAGCTGGTCATGGTGTATCCCGCCTTCGTCCAATGTCTGCTGAGATGGGCTCCAGCCTCCCCATGACCCTAATAAGATGAAGCGGTTCGGCAGTTGAGAGAGTGAGTGAGTGAGAGTGTATAACTTACCTCAGATATCAGTTTACAGTAATGTTACCCCAAAAATTAAGAGTATCTAACAATATCCAGGTATGTGATAAATGAGAGAGGCTTTGTGAGAGCATATCATACAGTGAAGAAGTTGTAGTGTATTCAGAACTAAGTAGTGGATCAGTATAAAATGAATGTATAAAAAGCACTGCCTGGCCAAAAATATTTTGTTGGACCACCTTTAGCCTCGATTACACGGTGTAAGCCATGGCGCTATTGTTTCAGTTGGTCAGGTCGAGGCTCAGCAACATTATGTGGTGATAAAATGATACAGCTGATTACCTGAATGTACTGAATGACCAGGTTATCTCATCATTGGACCTTTTTCTTTCCTGATGGCATGGATATAAAACCAGGATCAAGCAGGGAAAGAGTGGTTCAGGGAGCCTGTCCTTATTGAAACTAAAAGTCATATTGTGTTTGGGATGTGCTGGATAAGACCTCATCGATTCAACATGTTGGTGCAAATGAACCCAACTCTGAATGAACCCAATAAATGTTGTAAGGTTTGTTGTTTTTGTTTGTTTGTTTGTTTGTTTTTGTTTTTGTTTTTTAGCTAAGCACTGTAAAATAGTTTGCCAATAATTGCCCTCAGGAACACCGTGAGAAAAGCAAGATAAGTCTGATCAGCTAGCAAAAGTCTTAATGTCAATCGGATCTCACCTAGGAAAGGACAACACCAGTATCATCATGTTTATTAGATTTTTTTTTTTATTGCTGTAATAGTATGCTTTTAGTTACTACAGTGGTGGCTCAGTGGTTAAGGCTCTGGGTTACTGATCAGAAGGTTGGTGGTTCAATCCCCAGTACTACCAAGCTGCTACTGTTTAGCCCTTGAGCAAGGCCCTTAACCCTTAACTGCCCAGTTGTTTAAATGAGGTAAAAATGTAAGTTACTCTGGATAAGGGTGTCTGCCAAATGCTGGTTCAACAAACAACAGTCATCTTCAATCCGGAAGTCATCATCTTATTACTAAGCATTGGCCTAAATCTTTACTGAAAACTTAAAGAGGTAATTAGAGGCCAAGTGTTCGTAACTGTGCTATTATGGCATGCTCATGTAACTTGTCTAGAAAAGGTAGTTTAGAAATGTGTCTGTAATTACTGCGTTTCTCTGTGTCAAGCCTCAGCTTTTTCAGAACTTTGTAGATTGAGTGACCAGAACTAAGAGAAGTTTTTAAAGCCTCAGTAATGAGTCAGCATAGTGAAAAAAAATTGTGGTTTAACAAAAGAAAGTGGGTAAAACCGGAAATGATTAAATATTAAATATTTTGTTGAACAATTTTCTCCAAAGTTGCATACCTAAAAGGCTGAAAATTTCTGGCAGGTTTTGGTTCGTTACTCGAAAACTAGCAACACATGTTAGAAAATTTGGTATCATTTGAAAGATTAGGACATCAGATATAAAATGATACCAATAGCTCAAAATTAATAATTTCTGACTTAATGCCCACTTTGCTGTGATGGGTCACATTTGCAGGCAACCATGTACACTGTCCTGCCTGTTTTCCCACGGAGGTGTTCAGATTACAGACTAATACCTTTCATATTCAGGATTTCATGAATAAATCAAAGCATTAGGTAAAGTCACCATGGAAGGAAAGCTAAGGAAAGTTAGCTGATTTGGAATAGTAGAGAGAATATTACCCCGCCCTCACCCAGAGTCGGCTGAGATGGGCGCCAGCCTTCCCCCGACCATAATTAGGATTAAGTGGCTTAGAAAATAAATGAACAAATGAATGAGTGAATATTAGTGTCATGACCAGGGGCTCTGAGCATGGAGCTGTTTTTGTGACTGCAAACTGCTGAAGCATATTCATTAATATTATAGTCAAATGTTGGTCTATTTTTTAATGTACAAATGCAATTATGTGCCCTCAAATCTACTCACAATTGAATCTGTAGTCAAACTGGTGTCTGATAGATAAAAACTTTAAACAAAAAATATCCGGTGGTGAAAATTGTCTCCATTACCATTACGATTCCCCAGAGGATGTATGTCGCTGTCCATTTCGGACCCGGTGAAACCCATTACATGTACAGTAGTTAAACTGTACTTACCCTGAAGCTGTCAGTTTTGTCCTGTGGAACCGTCATTCAAATTGCGTTCCTTGTCAGCAATCCTCCACTGAACATGTGAAAAGTACAGGATGAGGAAAGCATGTGTTCAACACACAGCAACTGTACAACCAGTGGATGCCTTTTTGTAGTGCACAAAGCTTTTCGTTGCATTGACCTGGCCTCATCTGCAGGGTAATGCATTCACAGAGCAAGACACGGACAAGAAATGCATGTGAACAGACAAGAACGCATTGAAAATTTTGCTTTCCTTCAGATGTTCATTACCACTATCCAGCAAGGTGTGACTGCTGCTAAAGTTCTGGTCAGCCAAGAACATGTTTGCATTTAACATGTGGGAGTGAAAAAAAAAACTCGGTGACATAAAATTGTAATATGTATTTGATGCAATGTTGAGCCCTACTTTTTATGTTTGGCCTTTTTTTTTTCTATGTTCATGTGAGTAAATGTATAATCGAATTTTATCTTTTTTAAGACTACTATGGCATTCTTTCGGTGTTTTCTTTAAGAATAGTAATACTATAGTACTGATTTTGACATAACCTATCCATTATAATGTCACTAAAATCATATTGTGAATTTTAAAATGGTGTGGTCAACGTTTGTTTTGTTTCCATCAATAATGCCAAAAAATCATACTAAACCAATACATCTTAATTAGCCCCTAATCAAATGAAAACCTCATTCATCTGTACACACACGAGTGGCAAGGAAATAGCCATGCTTGGATAACAGGAGTGGACAGAATGATTTGAGGAAAGACTTTCAGGAGGACCTGGGTGTCCATTTTGAACCAAATTTGAGCAAAGGAGGCATCAGAATTAATATAGACCTGGAGTAGGAAATGCAAGAGATGTCCAGACATGTGACCTCTGCTAACCTTCACCAGCATGTATTCATTATGCATTGATTAGTGGCTGACAACTAATGGAGTCATTTACATTTGTTTCCCTAAAGGAATGAATTGATTGTTATGAAAGCAAATTAAATGGGTGATGTTCATTGTGTCCCTGTGGATGATAGAGTTTACATAATTAAATGGTTTGAGGTCACTCAATTCTTAGAATGACAATTATTTTCAAACACTCATATGAAAAAAAGTGCATTTGCTTTTGTTTTTTGAGGGTGGCCTTGGGGTGGTTACTTAATAAGGATTATGGCAATGATAATATTCTAATTAATTTCAGAAGGGTTTTTTTTTACTAGGAATGTTTATGATTCTATTTTTCCCTTAAATGTATGTGTTCTATTTGCATTTATCATAATATTTTACCTTATTGGAAAGTACTATAAAACAGCTGGAATATATTCATTTAGGAATTTAGCAATACAAACAAGGCTTAGTGGCTTAGCTTAGTGTTTCTACCAGGGTTGTTTTTTCTTTCTTTCGTTTTGCCTTTTAAATACATTTATGTAAGTTACAGTAGTTGTTAATGGTTTCAGAATAGATAGCCATTAAGCTGGTTGAAACATTTTGCCATAGGAATTCAAGAAAAGAAGGGGAAAAAAACATTATTATTGTTTGTAGAGAGAGAAACACTTTTATAATTCTAAATATATGTTAATGATATGTTTTCTGAACAGGAAGGCATGGTAGTGTAGTTTTTGTGTTTGCTTTTACTCCCTGTATTTGCTTGGGTTTCCTCTGGGTGTTCTGGCTTCCTCCCACAGTCCATAGGCATGCACATTAGGCTAACTGGATTCTTAATTGCTTCTCATGTATTGTAGGCTTATTCATTAATTATGTTCATTTGCGGGTGGCATGGTTGCATAGTGGTTAGCAAATCTGCCTCACAACAAGAGGGTCCTGGGACTGAATCCTGGTTCTGGCATTTCTGTATGGGGTTTGTATGTTCTCCATGTGCTTGTGTGGGTTTCCTCCATCTTTATATCAGCATTGACAAAAACAGTGACAAAGAGCGGTATAAGAATAGATAGCCAAAAAGTACCATCTTATCCAAAAGTACCAAGATACCCTTGAAAAGTAACATCAGCGCTGTCTCCACCGTAATTTAGGTGTTAACTGGCAGGATCAATGAAAAATAATAGTGTTCTCAACAAGGCAAACTGTAGAAGCATCAAGGCCAAAATCAACTACACTGGTCAGTATATGTTCTCAGGATGGAGGATTATCGTCTTCCCAAGCAAGTGGACTCAGCTTTGGGCGCAAGACATCAAGGGGGACAGAGAAAACATTTCAAAGATAATTTCAAATCATACTTGAAATCTTGAAACATTAGCATGGACGATTGAGAAGCGACTGATTGTGACAGGACAAGATGGTGTAAGGTGGTCCGAGAGAGTTGGACGTTACGAACAGGAAACATGTGGTATGAGTGAAGAGAAATGCTTGTGGCAAAAGAACTGCGAGAGGGAGTTTGCAGGTAAGTCTGTGCCTCTCGAATTGGTCTGTTTATCCAACAAAGAATTCCTGATAACGATGATGTTGATGACGAAGATTCAGCAATTCAGTTTTCAAATAGCTACCCATACAATTGTTAAAAATGGCACGGTGGCAGAGTTGTTAGCACATTCATCTCACAGCAAGAAGGTCGATTCCCGGGCTGTGTGGAGTTTGCATGTTGTCCCCGTGCTTGTGTGGGTTTCCTCTGGGTACTCCAGTCACCTCCCACAGTCCAAAAACATGCACAATAGGCTGATTGTTGGTTCTAAATTGCCCCTAGATTTTAGTGTGAATGGCTGTATGTGTGTTTGCTGTGCAATGGCCTGGTGAACTGTTCAGGGTGTACCCCACCTTTGCCCAGAGTTGATTAGGATGGGCGCCAGCCTCCCCGCGACCCTAATTAGACACTAATTAAGCGGTTCAGAAAATGATTGAATGAATGAACAGCTATCGGTGTACAATTTTGCATACACTTTAATATAAAGTTTTGATTGAGATTAACTTACAAGTGCTATCTTCTCCTTTAATTTTGTTCTGAAAGAACTATAGTAATAGTACTACGCTAGTCTTCGATGCTTATTAAAATATTTAACTCTTAGGAATAGCAGAAAAAATCTTTGATGTGCCCCTAAGCAAGACAGTTAATACTCAGTTCCTCAGTAATATGTTTGGATTCTCTGTTGATGGGACCTCATTCTGTTTAAGGGCGGTACGAATCCAGACCCATGCAATGATCTTTCATATTGTCTAATAGATATGTGAGTAGCATAAACCTGCATTTATAATATACAGTATTGGTAATATTTTATTCATTCATTTATGTGTGATTACTGGTATGACCTGCAGACACGGTACCCCTCCTCATACCCACAGAGGCAATAATGAATTATTTAAAAAGGGACACATTTATAATCAACAATCGCCAGCAGTCAAATCTTTACAACGCATGGGAGACTTCTCTCCTGTATTTAATATCTCTGCCTGTCAGAGTGTTAGGCACAAATGATTAATGCATGTGACAATCCAATTAGTCAACAGCGAGAAGGAATATGACTTTCATTTTTTTTTTTTCTTGACTTTATCAGATTAAGATCCTACATAATCTATTTGGCACTATTGATTGTACTCAGTGGTAACAAACAGACAGTATATAGAGAGACGCTTTGGAAAAAGAAGAGCCACTTGTTCCTAAGATGGCCAAACTGCAGCCCTGCAATGTCTACCTTCCAAGTATAAACCTTAGACAAGCCTAAGGGCTTTTCTACATATAGAGGGGAATGTAACAAGAGACAAAGGTTTAAGGAAGAATCAGGATGCTTTGTAAAAAGACTCTTATCTCCAGAGGGCAAAAGCGTGCAATATATGATTTATTAATTTATTTATTTTTAATTCTGAAACCCTCTAAAATATTTCCTTAGAGTGATGAAATAATGACATCTACATAAGTAAGGAAGGATCTTGAGATCACATCTCCTTTATGTGTTTAAGTTGATTGCTGTACGTCGTAGTGCCAGACGGCAAACAAAAACACACTAATATGTTGTTGGACACCTTTGATTACAGCACCCATTTTCTATGATATTGTTTTGGTAAAATTATGCGGTGACACAGCTTTTACTTCAGACTTGGATAGATTTTTCACCAAGATCCTAAGTATTCCTTTGTGGTGCCAATTCATGTGTGAAAATGATTCTTCAGGCCTCATGAACCACTTTATATTCATGCCATTGGGAAAGAAAAACTCCATCGATGGAATAATCTGGTCTTTCAGTACAGTCAGGTCATCCACTTCCTTTTACTGCAACATAATGTTGCTGAGCCTCAACCTGACCAACTGAAGTAACCCCAGATCATAATACTGCCTCCAGAGGCCACAACATTTACATTTGCCAGACACCCTTGTCCAGAGCAGCATACATTTGTATACGCCTGAGCAATTGAGGCTTAAGGGCCCTGCTCAAGGGCTCAACAGTGGCAGCTTGGTGGTCAGATTAGATCACATGACCTATTTCCATTGCTGAAGCTGTCTTTAAGTTTTCTAGTAAACCGAAACCTTTTATTCCCATTATTTTCAGTAACAAGTGATTTTCTCATGCCCACATGGTGTGTGAAAATGCTCTTTCTTTCATTATTAAACATGGCTGTGAGTTCTACTGTCCATTTTTTTTGCGAATCAACTTCAGTTTACATGATCCCTGATCACTGTCAGTCAAGATTGATTCCCTTCCATTTTTATTAATCTTTCCAGGTTTTATTAATGCAGTGGACAGTTCTTAAACTAATTTCAATAATCTCCTTATTTGTTATATTTTTTTTAACGAAGGCGAGTAATTTGACCCCTTCTGAAACTCAGTAATTTTGTTTTCATGTCAACGGCGTGCACCTTCTGACATGGCCATCAGTTAAGGTTAAATAATATGTTGGCAGCTAAATCATATTAATCACTGCAATAATTATCCAATCAATGACTCTTGACTCTTTGCTCATATGAATCCAGGTGTGAACTTTTTTTGGCAGGGCAGTGTATAATGGCCATTGTAGTTGATAATTATTGTCATTTTAGTGAATATAAGAATGTGAGTAGGAGATTAAAATAGAAACGCTCAGCAGTGACATATCACCTCAACTGAACTTAACAAACATGATTTCATTCTACCTCCCGAAGACCGATTATGAATGGCTCTCAGCCATCTCAGTCATTTGTGACCTATTCATGACCTACTGCTGACATTATAATCTTCTGAATGTTAAAATTCATTAACAACGCCTGTGATGCATGCAAAGAGCTGCAATACTAAATAAGGCTCAGAGAGATGAGAAATCATTGCAGGCAAAAGTTCATAGACAATTAGTGGATGTCAAAACGAGAAGGTGGCGGCGTATGACAGAAGAGGTGAAGGTGAATCTCATCTGACAGCCTTTTCCTTTTTAAAAATGGCTTCTCAGGCAATGTGCCCTCATCTCTTGACTCCTAATCTCCTGTCTCTCAGGCATGAAATTTACCCTCTGCTTAAAGACTTACGGTTAGAAACTGTTGGGCAATACAGCCAGTGTTTAAGGCAGTAGAGAGGTTATCCATGGCAAAGATTACAGAGAAAGGGCAAAGAAATGTTGAAATTTACATGAAACTGGTTTTGCAACATTGAAGATTTTTGCAGACAACTGAACTACAGGAAGGGTCAATACCCTACAAGTTCATTAGCCAGAAAACGCCTGAATGGGTATTCTCTAAAGCAAAAGAATATTTGTTGACTGATAATGGTGTTATTTTTTAACACTTCAGAACTGAAAGTGTTTAAATCTCCCATGCAGCAAAGAATAATAATAAAAAGAAGAACAAGAAGAAGAAGAAACAGATGTCAACTTAGTTAAGCCCCTGTCACATATTGACGATTTAGCCAGCGTATGCCGATGTATGAGACATTTGATAAATACGCTGGCGTATGTCGAATAAGTTATGGGTAAGTTTTGTGTAAGTTACAGCACGCTGGTATAAGTCATCGTACCTCATGGACATGGAAAAAATTTGTGCATGCACAAAATTTTTGAGGTATCCTAGGATATGGCTCTGCATATGTTCTGCATATGCTGGCCATAAGTTGTAGGTAAGTTATGTGATCGTTCACACACATTATTTGTAGGTTACTAATAAGTTGAATATAATGTTAGCATACTTTAAACCTGCGTATCAGTTATACCAACGAATGCCTAGCGTGTTGGTAGCATTCGCAATTTATGACCAACGATAATCTAACTTATGCCGCAGTGTATCCCCGACGATCGATCACGTGACATATAAAAGGCTGCCGCTCACTGATTCAAATCAGATCCGCAGTAGACATCGCAGTATTAACATCATCGTCATGCCGAATAAGTCGTAGTTTACCGACATTGTAAACTCTCACAGCAGCAGCATATTTGCTGTCATTAATACGGGCAAACAAAAATTGTCACTTTATATGTTAATGTCTATTTCAGTGTGCCGTCATTCCTTAATTTCCTCACGTGGTGTACAGCAGTCAACCGTCAACCTGAATATGAAACACAACTACTTTATTTCAGGGTCCGATATAAAAATATATATTTTCAATATAATAGCTCATTAAGTTATTTCTTTCACCTGGTTAATATGATTTCTGCTTCTGAACTTCACTGCACAGAATCTCCTTATTAGGGTTGTAAGAAGTCACTTTCATTTTCACGCAGGATTGCAAGCTCTCATCTGTGTGATGTGCAATGTATACTTTTGATGTAGTTCATGATGGAAAAAACCTGCTGACACAAGTATGTGAATCCAAAGATCGACAGGACTCCAAATGCATACTTTTTCATGTTTATATAAGTGTCGGGAATAGCACTCCATGTTTCAAACACCAAGAGGGGAAGTGAAACAGAGTACCACTCTGTACATCTCTGGCAAACAATGTCATCTTGCGCTCAAATGCCAAAACCTCCTCCAGCATCTGCAGGGCTGTGCTTCCTTTCCCCTTTGCATTACAGAAATGTGTTTTATGTGCCCCAGCCACACAGCAAACCGTTTCAGCACCGATCAGCTACCGGACTTTGTCGTGCAGCCAGAGATCGCAATACTTCATTCGACAATGAACTGAACTTTATTCTGGAAATGTCTTTCAACGTTTGATTTTTCTTTCTAATTTAAATCTTACTAATCTAATTTCTAATTCTAATTTCTCACCACACAATAAGCATGCCGGTAAACCAGTTTTGTCAGCAGTGAAAGCAAATGAATCTGTCCATGACACATTCAACGTTCTTTTTTCTTCGCAAACTGTTTTTCTTTGTAGATTCCATTGCTAGCTTACCGGGGGTCAAAAGGAGTCACTTGTCTGGCAGCAACATAAGCTACAAGAGCCACAGCAGAGGGATGAAAGAGTCACATGTGGCACCGTAGCCACGGGTTGTTGAGCTCTGCCATAAATGCTGCCAACACACTAGGCATTCGTTGGTATAAGTTATATGCCGGTTCAAAGTACGCTAGACATTATATTCAACTTATGTGCAAACAACTAATAACATGTGTGAACGATCACATAACTTACCTACAACTTATGGCAACTGATCTACAACTTATAGTCAGCATATGCGGAACGTATGAGCCATACGCTAGCATACCTCGAAAATTTTGTGCATGCACAACATTTTTTCACGACCCTGCTGTACTACGACTTATATCAGCATGCTGTTAACTTACACAAAGCTTTCCCATAACTTATTCCAGTTACGCCACCATATCCGCCAAATTCCTCATACTTCGGCATACACTGGCTAAATCGTCAATATGAGACGGGCTTAATTTCTCACCACATATTAAGCATGCTGGCAAACCAGTTTTGTCAGCAGTGAAAGCAAAAGAATCTGTCCACGATGCATGAAACATTCTTTTTTCGTCAGAAACTTTTCTCTTCTTAGATTTATACATTGCTCACTTACTGGGGGTCAAAATGAGTCATTTGTCTGGAGGCAATATAAGCCACGGGAACCACGGCAGAGGGATGAAAGAGCCACATGTGGCTCCAGTGCCTCAGGTTGCCAACCTCTTCCCTAAACGCCGCCAATAAGCCCATAATACGCTAGCTGTAAGTTAGAAAGACTTTCAGTAAAAGTTCTGTGGTCTTCCGGAACACGTCAGGTACGTCTACATATGTCAATATATGCTGGAGATAAGTTCGATATAAGTTAGGTATAAGTTTTCCATAGGCTCTGGATAAGTTACTAATAAGTTATGTATACATTTAAAACTGGGATATTATCCATAGTTCGGCATATGTCAGCATTTTATGGAAGTCTGCCATACGTCGCATAAGTTCTGCAAATCGTTAATATGTGACTGGGGCTTTAACGTTTTATGTAAAAAGTTGTCTTGTGTTGACCAGATCAAAAAATTAAGAAGTCATACCAAAATGATGTACAAATGACAGTTTATCCATCAATAAATCTATAATGATCATTTTTCACTGCAATGTATGTTTTGACCCTGAGTGGGTTGTAAGCACTCTGCAGAACCTATTCCCTAGGACAAACATTCACACACATATAGACACCTGAAGGCAATTTTGAGTAGCCAGTCGACCTAATGTGTTTGTCTTTAGGAAACCAGAGCACCCAGAGGAAGCCCACACAAGAACAGGGAGAACATACAAACTCTCCAAGCACAGGGCTTGAACCCAGGACCGTCTTGCTGTTTGGCAGAGGTGCTAATCTCTATGCCACCATGCCTTATGTACAAATATAGCTTCTACAAATAAAACAGGTCACCATAAACATAGCTTGTAATAGTTTATTTTTGTTTGTTTACTAGTTCTATCATTTGAACAAGAATGAAACAAACACATAAACTTTAAACTATACGAAGGGCGGAGAACCAGAGTGGTCAAACAAACATAAAGCTGTTTTTGAAAAAAATGACGAAAGTTTTTGCAATATAAAAAAAAATCAGGGACGGAGTTCACGATGTGATTCATGGTCATAAGGAAGGTGAAGGGATCATTCTGGCAATCATAGATCTTTTCCATGATCTTATCTGATTTTTCAGTTTTTGTGGGTTAGACCATTGTGGATCTCAGCCCTTCATGCATATATATATATATATATATATATATATAGCCTTTTAATATTTTTGCTATATAAGATATATCTCATATATAAGATTTCATTACAACCTTTTCACAACACAAACTTGCAGTAAGAGAACAGGCAGAGGTCAACCGATCAGAAAAAACTTGTTATCAGAGGCAAAGCAGAACTGTTAAACAATAACCAGACAAAGTACATACACAGCAGGTCAATGTCAAAGGCTGGTAATTATAAACAGAAGACTAGCAGAGCTCCTTCACTGAACCACAGCACAAAAGTAAGCGGCGTGGTATGCACTGGCACAATGACAATAGCTTGCAAAGAGGTAAAGAACTGAGAGTCTGTAGTACATAGTATATAGTGTGAGGCTGATTGACAGTGAGTACTGATAGGTTATGTGAAGGGGATGTTAATAGTCAGTTAACTGGCTTTGTTGTGGTGCATGTTGGGAAGTGTAGTGTGAATGGTGTTGATGCGATTACATTTTGAGAATATATTGACCTCTACAACACCTCATCTCAGTTTTTAAATACTGAGCAGCACTTCGTTTATATGTATATATATATATACAGTAGTGTGCAGTGAAGATTATATATCACCACTTTTGTCTAAAAGGGCCCCACATACATTACTTCTCTATAATTTTTTTGGTGAAAATGTATTGAACAATGCTATTGTAGTGAATGAAAACCAAAAAAAAAAATAAATAAATAAATAATAATAATAATAATAAAAATAATAATCATTCTGACAAGTATGTTGAGGTAAAAGTATGGCCAATAAACAAAAACACTGAAAAAAATTTAAAGGTGTCGCAAATTGTATTTTTTCGAATTTTGCATAGCATGAATGAACTTCAAACCATATGGAATGGTTTAGTGAGTGAAGAAATAAAAAAAATATGTGAACATGTGAAAGGTTAAATGCTGTAATCAAAGTAAAGGGTATTCACACTAAATATTAACTTTTTTTTTCTCAAAAAAGAGACTGTTATTTTTGTTATTACTATATATTGTTGTTTGTTTACTTATTCTTATCAATATGATCCAATATTACATGAAATAAATACTTGAATAGTACTTGGTTTCTGATTTATCTTCATTTCGTTAAGTGTATAATCATCACTGCATTACTGTATTTCTTAAATCCCTTACTGGGGATTAGTAGTAAGGGATTTCGCCAGTAACTCCCTTACTGGCGAAACCATTCCATATGGTTTGAAGTTCATACAATAGCTTTGTTCAATACGTTTTCACCAAAAAAATTTATAGAAGTAATTTTTTTTTTTATTTTTATTAGGAGCCCTTTTAGGCAAAAGTGGTGGTGTATAATTTTCACTGTTCACTACTGTATATTTGTGCTTCTTTGTTTATGTAGTAAAATAAAATTGATTTGGATTTTGACTTGTCTCTACCCAGTGTTTATTTCTTACTGTACCCAAATACTACCTGTTTCTTTGGCAAATCCCAGTTTTGGTGCTGCATCCTATGAGGGACAAAGACAAGAATGTTATCTTTGGAGAAGTGGCCTTGCATGACTGCAAAGGCCAAACTGTTACAAACCAAGCGGTGTTACAGTACTGACTCTTACCAAGTATTATCCTCCGTGGGGTTTCAGGAGCATGTGCAGAATTAAAGGACATGCAGAGCGGTTCCCCTGCAGAACGTCTACTGAGCTTTTGTACAAAGTTTTTGTAGACTATTAATATAAACATATTAAAATATAAACTGGTGGGCTCCTGAGTAGCGCATCGACAAGGTGCGCAACTATCAACCTGGAGATCACTGGTTCGAATCCAGGTTGATACCACATCCGTGACCGGGAGTCCATGGGAGCTAATTGGCCCAGCTCTCACGGGAGGAGGGGTGGCATACGCTCACTGTCCTGTCACTCACAGTGATCACCAGCCTATCATGGGCGTCTGTGAGCTCATTTGTATGAGAGGGCGGATAGAGCTCTCCTTCCGAGTGTGTTCGGTCACCTCCAAATATGCATGTGCAGCAGTTTCTAAAGAGACGGGTGGTGGCATTGCATGTCATGCTTATGCTCCTCCCTAGTTGGGGGGGGGGAATAAAAGTATATATATACCTACCTTTTTTTTTTCATTGTGCCTTGCCTTACAAGTCACTGCCCAAGTCACAATGTGGACAGGAGAGCACTGTAAAAAGCCAGATCCGTGTTGAGTTGTGACTTCTTCCACTTTCTCTCTGCTGCTCTTAATTGTCTTCAATTTCCACACAATACATTCAAAAGCCAAAAAGTAGGGCAAGACGTTTTCCTGGGCTTGTGGGCAATGGAGATCCATAGACGCAGAAAGTGAGGAGAGGAAAGTGTCAGTAGCAGACTCTAACAGTAGATAAGAAAAGGAGACCGGGTCTGGAAGGTATGATAGGAGATAAAGAGACAGATAAAGGAGATACAGAGTGGAGGTTTTGCAGAGTGGGGGAAGAGTATTGAAAGCTGGTTTAGGTAGGATGGATAAGGTGTTGGTAAAGGATATCAAGTGGTAATCAGAGATGTGAAGCGGGGTAGCAGTGATGGCTATAACTGGGGAGGGACAGCTGAAGACTAGGTCTAGGACTTTCCCTCATTTGTGCGTGGAAAAGCAGTTGTTGGAGAGAAGGAATGGAGAAGAGAGAGTAGGCTTCAAAAAACTTTTAAAACTACTTTAAAGCAGTAAGATCACTGATAAATTGATACACAAAACCGCACAATGATGTGATGTCAATGATGTGTATTGGCTGAGTACAACAAGTGCATGCACAATATTCAAATCAATTTCCCACAACATTGTTGTTTGTTCTCTCTCATTCACTGTGACAATAACTTCTCGTACGTGCACTGACAGATCTGACATGATTTTGTTTATAAAAATATTCCTCCCTTCCATTTAAGATATATATACACCTACCTTTGTATCTGTCAACACCTCTAACCGTCTGAAGCCAAAAGAATGCACTACACGTTGTTCTAGTAATACTAGAACACCAAGTGCACTGTAACACTGGGGCTTGAGCTATATACATCGACTACGCTCACTAAAAATAAATATTTTGTCAGAGTTCTCAGTAATTCTTGCATTGCTCATGGTGATTGCAGTATTTTCTCTCAATATCCATTTGACACACAATAAATGGTCCTATAATTTTAGTTGATACATAGCCTTGCTTTGCCTCCCATCCCATGCATGGAGCCCTCAACCCACCGTTTGAGACCATCTTGTTGCATAAGATGATATGCTGCCTGAAGTGAAAGACCTGTCCCGTTCAACAGTCTGCTAAATCTCGTCACACAGAGCACATAACAGGAATACAACAAAAGTTATCTGTTGTGTGATAGGAAAAACAAACAAAAGAAATGCCATCGTAGATGTCATGGGGTTGTGAACATGTCAAAAAAATTACCATCTTACCAAGGTAATTCTTGATGCCTGTTCCATCTCCTAGGTCTGTTGTGTGATGGCATCTTAGGGCTGTATTATGATAGGCATACAAATTGTCTTTTTAAGTCATCCGATGTGCTCGGAATTGTATGTTTTTCTTACAATAGTCCTATGACTGATCTACGATAAACCCACAGAGCCTCCTTATGTACCCATGTGCATCATTTATGACATTTTATATAACTGTATGTTTGACATTTCTATGACAAAGTTAGGTTGAGGGTATTTTATTCACAGACCTGACCTATTTTCTCCAATTCAATTTAATTCAGTTTTATATGTATAGTGCTATTTAGAATTGACAAAACAATTATAATAATAATAAAAATAAATAAATAAATAATAATAATAATAATAATAAGAAGAAGAAGAAGAACAATTTGGTAAAGAACTTAAACATTTCTTCTTAGTGGTGGCAAGGAAAAACTCTCTCAGTTGACACAAGGAAGAAACCATGAGAGGAACCAGAGTCAAAGGGGAAACCCATCCTTATTTGGGTGAAACCAGTTGAAATACAAACCATGTATCAAAAACTTTACTATAGTTTAACATGGTGTCAATTGGTTATTTTATAACTGTAACAGTAAATGTAGTCCTAAATGATTTTAGTAAAAGAGTTTATATCGCCAGCTGTAAAAAGTCATCTTCACAGTTTCTGAGAGTATATTTGGGTACATATGGAAGATCACCAGCAGGTGTGAGGGGCTTCCAAGATAAGAACTCCAACCAATAGTTCAACATTAGAACTGATCACAAGATTCAGAAAGCAGAAGAATCAAGATCACTGGTATCTCAGAAGTAGCATGTGTACCTCAACAAAAACAGAAAAAGAGAGAGAGAGAGAGAGAGATTGTTAGGTATGACTGACTATGACAGCATAACTAAAAAGAGAGATCCAGAATGAAGACAGACATGAGGGCACCCTGTAGCAATCAGCCACTCCACTGTCAACAGACCTGGATGAGCATGTAAGAGTGAGGGAGTAACAGCATCCAAACAACACAGTTTACCAGAACTCTCTATGCCTGTAAACCTCCAGAGGCTATTAACAAAATGTTTGACTAAACAATCAAGTTTTTAGCCTAGTCCTAAAAACAGAGACTGTGTCTGAGTGAGTTCTCCATGACAGACACACAACACATTTTATATGTGAATGCAACTACGCAGCTTTCAAATCCATCTACCCAAACCTATGTCAGTCCCTGAACCCAGGAAGGTCTTGCTATAAGGCGGACGTGCTAACCACTACACCACCTCCTCAATTATTTTTTTCTAAACGTTTTATCATTGTTTATGTACATAGTGCAGGTTAAATTTTCCTTTTATGTTGAAATGACTCTAATTTTATGAATGATTATTCAATTAATCGAATGAATGTGTATGAAGTGTTTAAAATACAAATGCATTAGCAGTGCTGACATTAGGTTTGGTTTGTTCAGTGATGAGACATATGGAGGGCGCGTCCTTGTGATAAATTCATACTGTTTGTCAGTACTCTTATCTTTTTCATTTATCCCTGTGTATAATTTCCTCCAGGTTTGTGTTTGTGCATGTGACAAGAGGAAAGTCTCTTTAGATGATATATGAATGCAGTAGTGCAGAGCAAAACAATTATTTCCTTGGTCATGTCACGCTTGGCATGAAAAACTTCATTAAATTATTTCTAGGCTCATAATTAATGTTGCTGCAAAATATGAATACCTGAATCCTGTCCTGTGGGAAAATAGTGTTATTAATTATTTTTAATTAGTGGTCTGGAAATGTATCTGATTAACTTGTGCAACATCCTTTTGCCTAATTAAATTTGGACTCCAATCTGAGGTGTTTTTATTACTTTGAACCAGTGACCAATCAAGGTGTAATTAAGAGCATTAAACAAAGATGACAGACCAGGAAGTTGCTGCTGTGGTACTTGTTTGGTCCATTTGATGAGACAGTGTGGGACATAGCACTGAAATTCAAGATAGTTTAAGAGCTTCAGTATTCAATGTTTTGAAGCCTCCAATTCTCTTTGCTTTAAGTACATTTCAGCAGCACTCTTAATCAATATATTTTTTCAGCAAGTAATAATGCAAAATTACAAGAGTCATTTCATTATCCCCAACCATCGTTATCTTTATAACCTTAGCTTGCCCCTTGTTATTAGTAATACACGATGTTGCATAAATATCATTTACTATACCATAATTTGGAGTGTTTAGGGATAGTTTTTAGCATTTTTGTATTTTGTTTTGTATGTCCCCCCCCCAAAAAAAAAATGCATATATATATATATATATAATTTTTTTTTTTTTTTTTTTTTTCAATTTTGCACCCAATCTTACTTAAATATGGGTAACCAGGGACACCAAGTCATCAAAAAAAAAAAAAAAAAAGACTAAAAGAACCTTGAACTATTGGTCTTGTAATAGTAGTTGTATTGCATTGCAACTAATGAAAAACTTTATTTGTTCTTTCACAACAAGCAAGATAATTTTGAGAAACAGGGTGATGTAGTCCTTGGTTTGAGACCTGGGCTCAGCAGAGTGTTTCTGTGTGGAGTTTGCATGTTCTCACCTTGCCTGTGTCAGGTTCCTTCGGGTACTCCGATTTCCTCCCACCACCAAAGGACATGCATGTTAGGCTAACTGGCTGTTCCGAATTGCCCCTAGGTGTGAGTGTGAATGGTTTTGTGTGTTGGCCTTGCAATGGAATGGCAAGCTCTTCAGGGTGTATCCTGCCTTTGCCCAGAGTTGGCTGAGATAGGCTCAAGCCTCCCTGTGACCCTATTATGTGTAAGCGTTTTGGCAGATGGATGGATGGTGGAACTAGAAAATGTCTAAAAACAAAATGCAGCCATAAATTGCAAAGGTTCAAAACAACAGACTTTTCCAGCATTCTTTCCTGATTAAAATATCATCATATTAGTAGGGGTTCGAAATAAGCTTTTGCCATAGCAACATGGAAAATATTGACTTAAATCACAGCTACCAGCCATAAAGTAATCTTGTATATTCTGCCAGAAGAGGAAAATTGAGGATGTATAATTGTTTAAATTTTCACCTTCCTTTCAGATGTGGCACAACTTGAAATGCCATATTCCTCTTTTCCTTTCTGTAAGACATTCCTTTCTTGATTGCCTCTAAAGCCTACTCACAATCCTCCAAATTGTGCTTCTTACCACTTGGAACTCATGGTTTTGGTTTATATATACAAGTCATGTTGTCCTTCATTACCCCACTTACCAACCCCTTTTTTCCCTGTAAAAGTTCCATGCAATTTTTTGTATGGCAGTGTTATTTTAACAACAGGTATCCAGAGGTTGTGGTGGGAGAACTGTTTCTATATATAAAGCCACCTTTTCCTAACAGACGTATCTATTTATAGGTATAATTTGTGTATAATAAACCATGTGAAAAAAGACACATTCTTAAGGCCAGTTCATATTGCAGGTGTCTGGTGAAAGATCACATCAAGATATGTTTCAAGTCCATTGAAGCAAACAAACAAACAGAAAGATATACCTCTATACTGGCTATGTAACATGTGCATTAATAAAACATAAAATTCCAACTTATTAACCATGCTGCCATTGATATATGTTAAAAATCTAGAGTTATTTCCCCCCTCCGTCAATTGTCTCTGAATTGTAAAAAAAAACAAAAAACATCAATCTATCAATCAGTCAATCAATTAATCAATTAATTTACAATTGTTGAATTGTAGGCTAACAGATGGTAGCCTAATGTGCATGTCTTTGGACTGTGTGAGGAAACTAGATAACCCAGAGGAAACCCACATAAGCATGATGAGAACATTCAAACTGCACACAGAACTCAAACCTAGGACCTTCTTGTTGTGAGGCTGATGTGCTCACCACCATGGCACCCAGTGCCTATACAATTAAGTATTTTCAAAGTAATAACTAGATTTTCTCATCTTGGTTATAGTGTATATCATGTTTTGCAATGTATGTTAAAAAGCAGAATTCATACAGGTGAACAAAAACCATTGAGTGTTACTATTAATAGAAATTGATTGAAAGTAGCTTGAAGGTCTGAGGGTTTCTGGTAGTTTCCAAAATAGACGTACTCCAATAAGTGTTACCCATTTACCAGTTACTCTCTCTGTAAATTCACCTTCTCATACCTGAGAATTATAGCTGGCAATGCCCATTCAGATAAATATTGCAATGCAATATTGCTATTCAACATGCTCTTTGTATGAAAATGCACACAAACCACTTCTGGTGCAAATTGCCCGAGGTTTGAATAAATATTCTTCATACTGGGTCTATTTATCTTTAAAATGGCATGACTTGTGGGGTGTTCCTGGTATGCAGTGGCAAGTGTCTACCAAAGGTTGTCCAAGGAAGGACAGGCTGTGACCTAGCACAAGTGTCATGGATGCCCAAGGCTCAGTGGAGGCGAATCCATGGGTGAAGGCTACTACATTTTGCAGGATCCTACTGTAGCACAAACTGCCGAAACTGTTATCAGTGTATGGGGCTTTCTAGTCAATGGTGAGGTGTCCAAAAATGTTGCCTATGTAGTGTGCATATATACATGGGCTAGCAGCTGTGTCTCTGGGTTAATACTTGGAAGAAGAGTGGTCACTGTAATGCCCTTAAACTATCTCTACTCCAGGAATACAGCGACACACTCTACACAGTGCCGCTTGTTTTCTGAAAGATGAAACATTCTGTATTAAAAAATGTACGAGTCAAAGTAATAAAGCTGTCTTTATGTTTTTTTATTGATTCTCTATTTCTCTCTCTCTCTCTCTCTCTCTCTCTCCCCTTCTCTCTCTCTCTCTCTCTCTCT
>JBCNYH010000017.1:19261607-19282861 GCA_039654325.1 Tandanus tandanus
AAAGTGGTGCGTGAGATCAAAACATGTTTGTTTGTTGTCAAGTGGCACCTCTGGCTATAAAAAGCCTGGTAAAAAAAGTTATGCAATCTCTTCACAGAAACACCCTCAACAAGCCTGGGACTCGAACCCAGGCCTCCTTGCTGTCTGCCAGATGTGCTAACCACTATACAACCGTGCCGCTAATGATTTTTTTTTTATATAAATAAATATATAATACATAATATATTAATTTAATATATTGATTAACAGATTCAACTAATATGAAGTAAATCAAAGACATATAATATGCAAATTACTATTTATTATCTCTGTGATGCCACCATCATCATTCTGAGATTGCATTGTCCACTGCACTGGTTCTGAATTCAGCATTTAAAAACTTACCCACCTCACCTGCCTCCAAAAGTGATATACGCACATGGAATTTAAAAAATAAGTAGAACAGCATACATTAACATGATACATAGGAAATAAGAAAATAAACAAATGTGGGGAAAGGAATTGGTAGACAATTGGTTAATGAGTGGAATGAAGCTCAATTGCAGATCTAGACAGTGAGACACTGATTTAGACACTGGTGTTTGGCTTATCATGTGAAGTATGTAAGATCTATTTAACACTCTAATTTTATAAAGTTATCATGCCAACTTTCAGGAAGGTATTGGCTGGTCCTGATATTTAGTCAATATGATGGATAGCAGATTGAGCATTCTTTGTCTACGTGGTGCACAGTTCAGCTGAGACCATGGCATTGGGTCCATTCCTCTACAGATTGAAGATGATGTCTTTTGCCTCTGTGTTGACACATAGCAGAGGGAATCATGCTGAAGGTCCAGCAATGTTCTCAGTTCAAAAAGCTGGTCCATGATTCTTGGACAATGTATCATGACTCATTAAACTAATTTCTTCTGTGGAATTCACACTGAAGCTCAAGTGCTCTCTTATATAACAATGTAAGCTCAGGTATTGACTGACACTATTTGTAGAACTTGTCAGAAAAGTCAAAAACATGACAATAAAGTTGAAAGTTTGAGATCCAGGTGGATGGAAATCTAATATTCAAATCACATTTTTGAGAAATTCTGGGTTTTATTTTGGCATATACTGGATAGGGTTTGGGTAGCACTGTGGTGTAGTGGTTAGCACGTCCACCTCACAGCAAGAAGGTCCTGGGTTTGAGACCCGGACTCTTCTGTATGGGGTTTGCAGGTTCTCTCAGTGCTTGTGTGAGTTTCCTCCTGGTACTCCGGTTTCCTTCCACAGTACAAAGACATGCACATTAGGCTAATTGGCTGTCCCAAATTGCCCCTAAGTGTGGATATGAGCGTGAGTGGCTGTGTGTTGCCCTGCAATGGACTGGTGAGTTGTTAAGGGTGTACCCCACCTTCGCCCAGAGTCGGCTGAGATAAGCTCTAGCCTCCCCACGACCCTAATAGTATTAAGCAGTTTGGTGAATGTGTAAGTGAGTGAGAGTAAATTAAATGTCTCTGTAGTGTAACACAGGGCTTAAAACAAGTTAGACCCCTTTTTTAATGATTCATACAAAGAAAAGACTGCCAGGGTCCTGGTTTGGTAATAAAATGTATGTTTTCCAAGCAGCTAAAGCGGCTTTCGGCACATTTCTAGCATAACGATATACAGTTAATGAATAAAGGTTACACCCTTGGGGTGTGTAGAAGCATGCAGCAGGACAAAGCTTTTTTCATGCTAATGCTTTATATCAGGCTTCCACACCCTACACAGAAAACACAGAAAGCCAGAAGGTAAAATACTGCAACAGAATGCAGTAATCAAATTAATGAAGTGCGCTACACTCCTGACACTTGAGGGACGGTAACATCATTGGTACATTAAAATAAAAATTAAAAAAAGGCTCTAATGCAACTACTAACATACATAATCGCCCCAAAGTGATTAAGGTATGCCTTAGTTACATGCCGTAATCACTATGGAACATGCATCCAATTGTATTGTCACACAAAAGTGTTACATGCCTACAGTTTTACAAAACACTCTTCTGATTGACACAGTTTAACAAATAACTGAGATGGTGTCAGTATTTTGTGGAACCACTCTTCTTTATAGAACTGTTCAAGCTCAGTTAAACTAAATGGTGATGTTGGTGAACTGAAGTCTTTACGGCATTCCACAGATTTTAAATAGGCTCTGACTAGGACATGCAAATACATTCTTTTTCTTCGATAGCCACTGTGTGATGAATTTTGGGTTATTATCGTGTTGGAAAATGAACCTTCTTTGCACTGACAACTTTCTGGCAGAGTTCAGCACGTTTTCCTCAATAATTTTGGTATATTGCCTCATTAAATTTTCGTTTTAACTTGACAAGATCCCCAGTACCTGCTGCAAAGAAACACCCCCACAACAGGATGCTACCACCTCCATGCTTTACTGTAGGTACTGTGTTCTTTGAATGGTACACTGTATTGGTTTTCTGCTATATAGACTGTTTAGCACTGAGGCCAAAAAGTTTGATCTTTGGATTCAACTGACCATAACACCTTTTTCCATTTGGTGTCAGAATCTTTATGGTGAGTTTTTGAAACACTGTCAAGACTTGGCTTTTTTTATTGCAAACCTTCCATACAAACCACATCTGATATCGATGCTACATGCACACAGTGAACACTCTTGACAAAAAAAAAATTAATTAAAAAAAAAAAATCCTGTTACTGTTTTAAAGTTGCCATAGGCCTTTTGATGCCCTCTTTGAACAGTTTGCTTCTTGCATTTTCATCTAATTTGGAGCGATGGCCTGACTGGGGAAGGGACTCATTGGTAGTAAAGACTTTTCACTTCTTGATTATGGACTTTTCTGTGGTCCTAGGGATTAACAAAAAATGTATTTATTATTATTTTTTATTATTATTTATTTATTTATTTATTTTTTCCTGAACTGTTGTTAATATATATTTCACTTACCTGTTATAAGTTGCATGGAGTAAATACAGGGAGGAAAAAATGTGTATCTGTGTGTATGTCTCTTCATTTCATTTCAAATGTAAATGTATTTTAACAGTGGGTGATTCTGTTCTATACCCACTGTACATGTCTATGGATTGTGGGATGACAGCACTTGGAGGAGACCCACACAGACAAGGGGAACTCGACACAGAAATACTCTGGTTGGCTCTGAGGTTGCTTCCACAGTGCTAACCACAACACTGCTGTGTTACCCAATGGTGAATGAACAGTGGGGGAGGGCTGTATGATACAAAGTAATACAATAAATAGTTCAGCTTAAAAATATTCCTATTCCTATCCACATATAACTGAAGGCGTTTTATTTAAAGGAGAAGAAAAATCTGGAGGGTGCACGATCAATATATCATAGGTGAGCTCCCAGCAGTATTACTATTTAAATAAGATGTGTATTTAAAATCTGTAGGCTGAATGCCAAAACTTTCAGCACATGCAGTATAATCCAAGGCCAGGTTTTATGTAATTCACTTTCACCATACATTATTATTAGACCTGTCCTCATAACTATTCATTCAATAAACAGTGGAGCAAAAGACAATGTTGTAGCAATATCCTAAGCCTTCACCTTAACGAATTGAGGGCACTGGTGGCCCCACTACCACCGTGTTGTCACTGCTGTTCCCCCAGTGCAGCTAACTGGGTTATCAAAGACCAGCCATGTCTCTCACTGTCTCTGGTGAGAGGCATATAAAAGAACCATTGCCCACAGCGTGTTTCTGCCCTGCATTGGCCTGGCGAGCTGTCCTGGGTGTACTCTGCCCTCGCCCAGAGTCGGCTGAGATGGGTGCCAGCCTCCCCGTGACCCTAATTAGGATTTAGCGGTTCAAAAAATGAATGAATGAATGAACTAACGAATTAAAGAAACGAAAATGAACAGATTGCTTTTGCATGAAGTAGGGGTTGGTGGAGGCACCAGGAGAAGCAGCTATCCCTCAGGCAAACATGCCAGGCTTCACTACCTTGCATTTTCACCACCCACACCTTGCTACTACAACAATAAACTTGCTTACCTACAACAATTCACCTGAACAAGCAGCTGCATGACAAGAATCCTTAACATCCAGACCTCTTTTTCACCAGCCTCTGACAGGAACGTCTCTCCTACTCCATCCAATGTCTCAACTGCTCCCACATCCTCAACAGTACCAGCAGGGATGCCCAAGAAAGAATTCAAGTCTGGAATGTAGATGGTGATGAGTAATGTGGATGATGAGCAAGAAGTCTGCTTAGAAATTAACTCAGTCGGGGTGGATGAATGAGGCCGTACCAATAACTAGCTGCAATCTTACTTTGGCAAACAAAACGTTCCCATAGTGCATAGAGTTTTCTCGCTGCGGACGGGATGCTTGCTGGCATACGTCAAAAATGAAAATGTTGCATGCACAAAAATTTCTGACAAATTGCACAAGTAGCAACATACGAGAAAACGAATAACAACAAAATCAGAATAAAATCAAAACAAACTTCAACGTAGGGTGACGAATTCCATAAATTGTCCATACACTGGCATACGCTAAGCCTATTCGTTATAGTGTGAAGCCCGCTTTATGAGCATAGCTCTTTGAAAGGTGTATCCTGGCAGGTTACGAACAAATGTTGTTGTCCAGTTATGGGTGTCAAAGTGAAACATGGCTGACATATCACCATGATGTTTTGATTGTCAACTAAGCCAACTTAAGGTGAGGATGAAAAGAAATCATAGGCTTGTGGCTTTTCCACAATTTTACGTTATTTCATTGCATTTCTTGTTACATTTATGGTGCTTGAGAGATGCCCTTATCCAGAGTGACTTACATTTTATCCCATTTGTACAACTGAGCAGTTAAGGGCCTTGCTCAAGGGTCCAACAGTGGCAGCTTGTCAGTACTTTAGCTTGAACCCATGAGCTTCTGATCATTAACCCAGAGCCTTAACCACTGAACCACCAATGTCTTATTTCTTACTTGTATGAACTTAAGTGAAACTGCATTTATTAGAATTCCCATGGCTTTTGCACTGAGTTTGAAGTTGGACTGCAATACTTTTTTTGAAGACTTTTTGTTCTTGCTCATTGCTTTTTTTGTGCTTTTTATCAGTAACTCCTGGTTTACTTTGTTGTGCAATTGGTCATTAGAAACATTATCTCATTTTCTTTGTCCAGCCGTAATGAATGCTTAAATCTAACTCTTCATAACCTGCTAACATCAAAATACATTTTGATTTCCCAAAACCATCCTAACCTGCCATAAAAGCTCACTGCAGTTGTTTAGAGAAAGCATCTTTTCAGTTAAGCAATGCTCAGCAGCTTACCTAATGGCATCTTTCTGAATGGTACAGCATTCCATTTTCAAGGAGCTTTCTATGAAGCATGCAAAACAGCATGGTGCAACTGACAGGTGAGCAATGTCAACTGCATATCCCTTTGTTGTCAAGTACGCATAACTCAATTATGACAAGGATTTAAAAAAACACCTCATCTGGTGGAGCCATTTCTGACATTAGTAGATTTTATGTTCAGCCCTAAATTGTACACTATAAATAATGGAACTTTCACAGTGGAGGAAGTGAAAAGCAGTGTTATAACAGTGCCAGGCTTGACTTTGCTTCTGCTCAAAGGCACTTAAGGACACTTCAGAGAAAAAAATACATAAAAGTATATACTACAGTGGCAAGGCTTATATCTCTCTATGAGTCTACAATACACAAAACATTAAACAGGCCGGGTGTCCAAAGGGCACCACGGAGGAAGGCACTGCTCTCCAAGAAAACCAGTGCTGCATGCCTGAAGATTACCAAAGGTCACCTTGACCTGCAACTTGGGAAATATTTTGTCAAGTGATTCAATAAATATTGAATTATTGGGTTAAAAAAATGTATGTTGTTAAAAGATAAAAATATCATTATACCACTGAGGAATGGTAGATGGAACACCATGGTTTGGGGCCTGGACAACTTGCCAGACATGCCCGAAACTGAAGGGAGACATTCAAAATAAGATGCCCGAGCCACCTCAACTGGCTCCTCTCAACATGGAGGAGCAGCAGTTCTACTTCGAGCTCCTCCCGAATGGCTGAGCTTCTCACCCTATCTCTAAGGGAGAACCCACCCTGCGAAGGAAGCTCATTTCAGCCGCCTGTATCCGAGATCTTGCTGTTTTGTTCACTACCCAAAGCTCATGACCATAGGTGAGGGGTGGAATGTTGATCGACTGGTAAATTGAGAGCTTTGCATTTCGGCTCAGCTCCCTCTTCACCATCACGGACTGGTACAAGCTCTGCTTTACGGCAGAGGCTGCACCAATCCGCCTGTTGATCTCCCGTTCCATCCTTCCCTCACTCGTAAACAAGACCCCGAGATACTTAAACTCCTCCACTTGGGGCAGGACCTCATTCCAGACCCAGAGGGTGCATTCCACCCTTTTCGGGCTGAGAACCAAGCCTCAAACTTGGAGGTGCTGATTCTCATCCCAACCACTTCGGACACAGCTGTTGATGAAGCCAAAAGGACAACATCATCTGCAAAAAAGCAGAGATGAGATCCTATGGCCACCAAACCAGAACCCCTCAACACCTCGGCTGAGCCTAGAAATTCTGTCCATAAAAATTATGAACAGAGCAGGTGACAAAGCACAGCCTCAGTGAACTCCAACCCTCACCGGAAACGAGTTCAACCTGTTGTTACCAATGCGGACCAAGCTCTGGCTCCGGTGGTACAGAGACCTAATGGCCCGTTGCAAATGGTCCGGTACACCGTACTCTGGGAGCACACCCCACTAAATTATTTTTTACAATTAGTTTTTCCACTTGTGCCTGTTTAAGGGTTAAATGCAGTAATCAAATTATACTAAATACTAAATGATCAGTAACTGGTCCCAGTTATTGTGGTTTAAGTAATTGTTGTAATTTCTGTTTGTTTGTTTTTAATATTTTGGGATGCAGCTAACTTAATTAGAAAATATTGTGAACTGGTACAAATAGGACAGCACAGTGGTGTAGTGATTAGCATGTCTGCCTTACAGCAAGAAGGTTATGGGTTCGAGCCCTGAACATGTTCTGGGTTCAAGCCCTGAACATGTTCTCCATGTGCTTGTGTGGATTTCCTCTGGGTGTGCCGTTTTTTCCCCACAGTCTAAAGACATGCACGTTAGGCTAATAAGATATTCTTGATTGTCCCCAAGGGTGAATGGAAGTGTGGACGGTTGTGTCTGTGTTGCTATGTTCTGGCGAGCTATTCATGATGTATCCCACATTGCCCTGGAGTCAGCTGTAATGGGCTCCAAACGTCCTGTGACCATAATAAAGGAAAAAGCAGTTCGAAAAATTAAATGCAATGAATTTTGCAGCCTTCTCGATTGAACAGTGTTTTATTATTTTAGTTTTTTTTACTTGTTCAGTCAATCTAAAGACATGTAGTTGCCACATCCATGCCAGGATCATTCTGCCAGTTATTGTGCTGATTGGATACCTTCTGCTTCTTTGCTAATTCAAGCTGTGCTGTCCAGCTGCTTTATGCTGCACTGCTGGCTGCTTCACGCTGAGACACTCTGCTTTGCTGAATTCTGCCGATTCCTGTTCTGGTGATTCAGGCTCTTCAATGCTTTTCTGCTTGCTGCTTTGCTGTTTCGCTTCTTGCCTGTATGGCTGCATGGCCGCAATGCTGACCATTTTTAATCACTGAGGCATTTTTCTTCAGCACTGACTTTGGCTGTACTTGCTCTATGGCTCTCAATAAAATTCTTTCACTGTTCAATAGTCAACGGGTTGGGTTGCGCAACATTCACAGCGTTAGACCTGCAGCTCAGTCAACCTTTGTGTATTTGATAATATGCTTCACAAAAGTATCGTGATGCAATGGTGGTGATTGAAACTGGGTGGAACAATTCTGTCTAACCATTTTAGGTGGACACAAGTGCTATGTATTCCCCTTTTTTCCCATTGTGATAAAACCATTGTACGTTAATGTACTTATTTTATTTAAATGTTCTTCCCCCTTTAAAATGAATCATTCCTTTCAGTATTTTCTTTTCATCAAATTGTTTCTTTTGTGTGTGTATGTGTGTGTGTGTGTAATAGTTGCTGGATCACTGCTTTAATCAACATGGAGGGTTCCATTCCAGATGAGTCTAGCATGCTAACATATCCTCAGCCCTTTTTACTGTCTTTAGTCTCTGTTTTCACTTTCACTGCATAGCCGTCAGGTTGTTTCTGCCCTGTGATGGTGTCAACTGAGATGGGCGCCAGCCTCCCCGTGACCCTAATCAGGATTAAGCAGTTCAGAAAATGAATGAATGATGAATAATAATATTTTTTTTTTTTTTAAGCTGCTTAATCCTATTTAGGTGCAGGGAGGCTGGTGTCCATCTCAGCTGACTGTGGGCAATGGCGGGGTACACCCGAACATCTTGCCAGGCCATTGCAGGGACAACACATATACAGCCACTACAATACACACTCACACCTAGGGGTGATTTGGAACAGCTAATTAGCCTACTGTGCATGTTTCTGGATTGTGGGAGAAAAATCTGACTTGGGTCGCTGCGAGACTGGAGGCTTTCTCAGCTGACTGGGTGAAGGCAGGTTGCAGGGTAGCTCACCAGTCTATTGCAGGGCCAACACACAACCATTCACACTCACACCTGGGTAGAATTTGAAACAGCTAATTAGCCTAATGCGCATGTCTTGAGACTGTGGAAGGAAACCCTAGTACCCAGAGGAACCCACAAAACACGTAAACACTTTCATAGAAACAATTGCAAGATTTACATGCAGAAACTGTGATGCAATTTTGGTGTGCTTTCCTGCCAAATCTGCTGTGGTGGCCAGTCCTAAATAAACTGACAGTCATTTAAAATCTCTGCCACTTTAAATGATTTTCTTTACAGTGGAATTTTTATAAATCCATTTTATTTTAAGATCTTTTACAATCCTTTACCAGACTTGTAAGCTTCACCAGCCTCGTTTTCTGAGGAGTTTAGAGAGCTTTTTAAAACTTGACATGCCATCAGACACTTCACTAACAAAGGGAACACCAGAACCTAGAATTTAAATAAAACAGGTTTTAATCAATTACACCAAATCTGGAACAAATTATTTTATTTTCATAGACTTGATGGCATGATAAATGTGAAGAGACAGTATAGTTTGCCTTTTCCATATGACTGATCTTTTTTAATTATGTGGCTGCTTAAGCGTAGACACATATTACTATTCACCCTAGAAAAATGGACTCTTTATTTATTTTTTTAAATCTGCGCTTAATGTGGCCTGGACGGCAAACTGCACCAATGCAATGTATAAAACAAAATGTGTATAAAAACAAAACATGATGTATGCTATTAATTTTATTGCCGTTTTGTGTTACCATGCCGACACAATTAGCCAAAAATCAGTCTAAAAATCCCATTGAAATGAATGGGGAGAGGTCGACAAACGATCATGAAACTTTCCTCACTTTGACGCCTTGCCAGGAAGCCACACTTTCACATAGAAACCTGGTTTGACTTTTAAAATGTAGACACTGTAGACATTTTGATGGTCAAAATGGCTTTTTGCTACCTTTTACGGTTTTCTCTTAATCTTTGATCAAGTGTCAAGGATTTCTGAGTCAGTTTGTGTATTTATAATGGGTGTCTACTGCATGGAATGTTCTGGGCTACAGTGTGTGATGTCGTCAGCAGAGTGGCACAGGAGAGACGATTAACTTTGGTCATGTAACTTAGAAGTGAAATAGTGAGCTTCTGACTGACAGCTGTACCGTGAATCGCTCAATGGATGACAATACAAAATAGAGCTAATAGATTTAAAATCATTTTGAGGGTCATTTTAAAGTCGTGACTCTTTAAACACTTTTTACAATACAGCGAAATAATTTACATCACTGTGTTCACCAAATTCTTAGGTCTCAAACACTGTCAACCTCATTGCAATGGGAAATACGGTTTTCAAATTAGAAGACCAAAAGCAAGACGTGTGCCTAAGTCATTACTTCAGTTTAAAAGGTAGTTTAAAACTGTCAGTAACTGCCAGTTTATTCTCCATGCACGTGCAGGTCACGCGTGCGTGTGCGCATACACACACACACACACACACAGACAGCATGCTGGCACTTTAAAAAGTGTGCACCTCTCTCTCTCTCTTGCTCTCTCTCTCTTGCTCTCTCTGTCTCCCACACACACAAACACACATGCGCTCCCCTTCCCATACCCATAAACAGTTAATGCCCGATACTCCAGGGGAGTCAGACAGAGACCTTGTTGCGCTCAAGTGTTTTATTAAACGCACAACTGAATGAGGTTTTACAGAGAATAATAACAGTGTATTCCTCTTTCTTCTTACAAATCAACTCCTCTCTCTCTCTCTCTCTCTCTCTCTCTCTCTCTTTCTCTCTTCTCTCTCTCCCCCACACACATACACACACGCCCCTCCCATACCCGTGAAACAGTTAACCCTCTCACCCACACACACACACACACACACATACACACACACACACGCTAAAAAATAAATAAATAAATAAATAAAAATCTTGTTTCTCTCATTAGATGTGAAGTGTTGGTGACTAAATCAGTAAAGTAACAGTTCTGTTCATCAAACTAGTAATTAGGATTGATTTATTATGAAGAGGTTGAATATTGCAGTTAAAGTATCATGCCCGTGTGTTGATATGTACATTATTTTATTCTTATTATAATATTTAAAACTGAACCTTTCTGTCTTATTATTCACTTCTTCTTCTTTTCTTTTCCTCTTTCTCTTAGTATTATTATAATTCAAAGTCTTACTTTTCTTTCTTAATAATCACTTAATTATTTTCTTCTTCTTAATATTGTTATTATTATTATTATTCACTATTCTGAATAATAATATTACTATTCACTCATATATTGTTATATTTGTATTTAATACCATACTTCACTCCTGTTGTTCTTGTTGGTACAGTTGTGTGAAGTGGATGTTGTATGTTAGTTATAAATTCTAAATGTCTGTGATACGGCTCACCTGGATTGATTACCCACCTTGGTGTATTTTTTTTTTTAATCATTTGAATGTAGAAATGCTTTGGGCCTTTATGTCTTGATATAATACAATGTACTAATGTTATTATGCATTTACAAAATACAATATATGAAGAGGTCTTTTCCAAAACACCATAAATCCATTTCTATTGTTTCAGGAAAAATAAATTTTTTCTACCCACTGCCCAGTATCTTGACACCACCTTTGTTTTTTGTATTAATACTTTATTTAAATTGGTTTTTAACACTATTTTCTAAAAAATTCAAATTCATTTGCCCCGCCTCACTGTGTCACAACCCGCTATAGTGGACCAATGTTCACAGTTCAGCACGCCAGTTTTCTCATATATTTCTGGCAGCATTTACAGCCACATCTCAAACTTTCTTTAGGAATTTTTTTAGTTTTTTATTATTATTATTATTATTATTATTATTATTACAATATTAAGTTTTGTAATTTATGTGTCCTTTATCAAAGATCACCTTTATCTGTAGTAACTGTTTAAAAGAGGGTGAAATGTTTGCTTGAACAACATATTTCGGAGGCGGCACAATGGCGCAGTGGCGCAGTGGTAAGCATATTCGCCTCAGAGCATGAAGGTCCCGGGTTCAATTCCCAGGTTTCGGCATTTCTGTGTGGAGTTTGCATGTCCTCCCCCTGCTTGTGTGGGTTTCCTCTGGGTACTCCAGTTTCCTCCCACAGTCCAAAAACATGCACAGTAGGGTGACTGGGGGTTCCAATTTGCCCCTAGGTGTGAGAGTAATTGGTTGTGTGAGTGTTGACCCTGCAACAGCCTGGCTAGCTGTTCAGAGAGTACCCCGCCCCTGACCCTAATTAGGATTAAGTGGCTTAGAAAGTGAATGAATGAAAAATTAAAAATGTTTATGGTGTAAACTTATTTTTTCCACATTGACTGTATACTGTATAGACATTCACATTCTCTGTCTGGTAGAAAATGATTATGATAGCATTGTCAGTAATTTAATGAACGTTATTCATGAAAGTTGCTTTCAGCAATGTTAGCAGAGAGATGAAGAGATGGTTGAGGCTTTTGAGAGAAATCTCTATGAGCTAACCAAATGTTGCAATATTAGAGGAAGTCGGAGGATCAAATACAAGAGATATGTCAGTGGAATAGCTAAGTCTAACTTCTCATATTTCAAATATAAGCTAAAGCTGGATAAAGCTGTACACATAGCTAGGCAGTCAGAGGTGGCTCATTTTCAAGACATGAAATGCTAACATGCTGAATGCTAATGCATGAAGTGAAGAGAATTTAAGTAAAGTGAAGTGAAAACAGAGACTAAAGACAATAAAAAGGGCTGAGGGTATGCAGGGTTGAACGAAAATCAGATACAAAATACATATGCCACAATGGTGTATGAGTACAGTCAAGTGCCCTACACAAATCACATGATGTACATTGCTGTGGTATGGAACATGAATGGCATGTGCAGATGAAAGTAATGATGCATTAGACAGAATGAACATTTAAAAGCAAATACTGCAGATAATGGCCAGGTCAGTGACAGTCTTTTTTTTTTTTTTTTTTTTTTTTGTATACTGTGTTAATCCCTCAAGGGAAACAATTGCCTCTGCATTTAACCCATGCAAAGTGAGCACACACACATACACACACACACTGGAGGCGCCCAGAGAGCAGTTGGAGGTTAGGTGCCTTGACTGTGAAGGACGGGAAGGTGCAGCTCACTCCCCCACTGCCACACATTTTTCCTGCTGGTTTGGGAATCAAACCAGCAACCTTTCGGTCCCAAATCCGCTTCTCTAACCATTAGGCTAGGCTGCCCCCATTATTAACACAAGAGCAGACATTTCCATTATATCACATTCAGCATATGAGATGGGCGCCAGCCTCCCAGCGACCCTAATTAGGATTAAGTGGTTCAGAAAATGATGACATGAACATTCAGCATACTATGACAGCATGCCAAGATGTCCTCGATTGAAGAAAACTGTTATCATTCTTATCATTATAAGTCCAGCCGGTAAAGTAAAATATATGGGGATATTTCTGGGGAAGACAGAATTTTGGATTTTTGTAATGAAAGGACCATTCAGAAATAATCTACTGAGCCACAGCTCTGCATGCATGATGGGCCCAATACAGAGTGGAAGAAATCACTAAGAATGTCTTTGGAGACAGTGACTTCTTGAACTAGAAACCTGTCAAAATTTTATTGAAATCCAGTGCCACACCTCTGAAAGATATAGGCCCTAGGCTCTTGGGTGCCTGTGTCAACATCAGATGCCTTTTCAGGTTTTTGGCAAATCCAATAGGATATAAGCGGTGCCAAGTTAACTACCTTTATATCTCAAGTGGGCAGATTCAGTTTTAACAGGCTTCCTTTTGGAATTCCCTCAGCACCCAACATGGTCCCGTGGGAAATGAGCATACTGACATATGGACACAGAGGCACAGTGGTTGTCATGGATGACATCCTCTTTTTTTGGGAAAATTCAAAGAGAGCATGGTAATAGCATCCAGGCTATTTGGAAAACAGTTAAAGAGTAAGGACACGTGTCACTTCAACAAATAAGAGTTCCAGTATTTCAGACACATAATCAGTAGTGATAGCATCAACTCCAATACAAATAAGATGTTACAGAGATGTCTAGTCCTACCTCTTAGACTGTGCTCCTGCCAAGCATGATAAATTATTAGGGCAAACTTGTACCTGGTATGTCTGCTGCCCCTCAAACTGTGACAGAAGTAATCTGAAAAAAGACTGATACTGGACTATAAAGACTAGGTCTTAAACAAGATAAAACATAAATGTAGCCCAGACCCACCCTTAGCCATTTATGATGTGAAGCCACCAGCAGTGGTTAGGTCAGAGCAGCCTTAGGCAGACTGCTATCCGAGTAGGCAGATGGGGCAACTTCCTCAGTGGACCTTGACAAGGAAGCGATGTCATCTGGAACGCAAGTCAGTGGATCAGCATACCCAGCAAAGCCGAGGAAAAACAATATCCACAAAGCAGAAAAGGAGGCAGACTGATGTTCTCAAGAGAGCAAAAAGAAGAAACAACAGAGACGGAAGGTGGAGTGACATTCCCAGTTGCGTAAAAAAGGCTAAAACCCCTTGCTCACTGGGCAAACAGTGCGCGGCAAATGAGGGCAAAGGCGACGAATGAGGGCAAATTGAAAATCCGTGATCTCGACATGATTTTTTCCACTTTCGCAGCCAATTTCTGCGAAATCATCTCGTCAACTGCGCATTGGGACTAGGTTGCATTCGCCACCATCACGCTTCCTTTGGCACCATTGCACTAGCTGTGTGAGGGAAATGCTCCCTTCACCACCACAAAAGTGACAGAACAAGGGGAAGAATGGGCAGGAAAATCAGCTTTGTCAACACGTTGGGAAGACATAGGGAAGATGCACGTGGCAAATGAAACACGAAAAAGGTGTACAAAAGACGCATTTCGGCGTTCAGAACACACTAGTGATTACGTAACAGGCCGAATGCGTTCCTTCACCAGACCTTGGCGATAATTTCAAACATGTTTGAAATTTACGAGCAGCCAGCGCGCTCGAGACATAGCGGTGCAAACTTGGCGAACAATTCGCCCCAATTTTGCAACATATACATCTGCGATTTTTTGTGTTCGCGACGTTTGCCACCACATTTGCCCTAGTGAGCAAGGTGTTTAAGCAACATCTTTTGCAGGGCAGGGAACCCATACAACAGTGATCATGCTGTTTGTTTGGGAAGTTCAACCAGCAAAAAGAATCCTCTAACAGCCAAATAATTTCCTGACGCTAATGAGTAACTATGCTAAACAGATGAGTCCAGCTCAATTTATGACAAACTAACAAATCAGGACTGACCTACTAATAATGGAATACAGACTCCACCCTGGTGTCATTCAAAATAAAATGGTTTAAATTGAATGCTTAAACAATACCACACACTGAAAAACCTCTTGATTGGTTTGGTGTGTCTTACATTTGCTCGACAGTAGCTGTGACAGAGGGATGCTATCATTCTGTTTGTCACCCTTCTGTCATTGTTATGTTTGGAGTAGATGATGCACGGGAGTTAAACAGGAACACAATCATGGGGTAAAAATGAAAGACTCATGGACCTCCACTCAGACTCACATGAAACAAAACAGAAAACCAAAACCAAACAGCAGGAAGAATTGCAGAAAATATTTCAGGAGAAAACACAAAAAACAAAACCTTTGGGAAAAAACAGGAGCTCCAGTTTAAGTTCACGAGCCTGACAGGGTCGTGGTGCTGACTCTTTCATACTCTTTGTCATATTTGACAGACTAAAGAGCAGAAATTCCTGTCCACACACCACCTATTCTGTGGCCTTCTGGCTCATCAGGCCAGAGCTTATCCCCGGTTTCCGTAGCGTACTAGGAGTAGCGAAGCAACTAGGAGTTCAACTCCTGGATGGGATGCTAGTGCGTCACAGGTTACCTTACCAGTATTTTTACTGGTATCCATTTATATTGCTGGGTGGACAGAGGCACACCTGTGGTTAACACCTGGTGGGAGTCTAACAGAGATTCGAAACCATGACCTCTTGATCATGAGCCATCACGGCCACTAGACCCTAACCAGTACACCACTGGTTTACTCGGGTTTCCTCCTTCAGTCCAAGGACATGCACATTAGTCTAATTGGCTGTTCCAAACTGCCCCTAGATGTGGATGTGAGCGTGGGTGGTTGTGTGCATGCTGGTCCTGCAATGGTCTGTCGAGATGTTCAGCCCAGTGTAGACTGACATATATGAAGCCTATAGGCTTCAGCCTCTCCATGACCCTTATGCAGTTCAGCAAATAAGTGGGTGAGTGTTGAGGCCCTTGTGAGGCCCTTGTCGGCCGTGAGATTCAATCCCAGAACTTTCTTTCTGCAAATAAGCCTCGATGTTTTTTTTTTTATTTAAGTAAAAAAAAAAAAAAAAAACATGCCTTTATATATTGGTTATATGGTAAAATATATACAGATTCAAGTTTGTGATACTCAGGCACGTACTATAACGATATGGGCGATCCATTCACATTATTGAAATGATTCATATAAGGTATCATTTTCTTGTAACTCTGGAAAGCTTTTTATTATTTATAACCATATATCATTATGCTCATGTTTTATATCATATGCGCAAGTGCCATTTATTTGTGCAGAGCAATGGAAACCAGCTTTATTTTCCTTAAGAAAACTTCAAGGAGTTGTTGGATCTACATCATGCTGTGACGTTTACTCAGGGATGATGGTATGGAAAGTCAGATCTGTGATAGATGATTTATAAACAGAGTCCAAATGACAATCTCTCCCCTCCATCCTCCTCCCTTCCCAAGCTATTTCATCGGACTTGGGAAGGTAACCTCTGAGCCAACAACACACTTTGATGAATGGCTTGTCTCCACCAGGGCCTGCTAGATGAAACGGACATCCTCCTTCACCTTTCCCTCAGCATTCAGTGATAAGTCTGCCATAAGTGATAGAGGACATCAGCCCCTGCCTTTCCCCTACACCCCCCCCCCCCCCTTGTTCTTTTTTTCTTGGAACATCTAACTCTCAATTCATCATTGAGTCGCCTTGCTCCTTGTTTTGAGACCATGCTGAAAGGTCACAGTGAACTAGTGTAGTCACAGATTTGGTGAGGGGTAGAAAGAGTAATCTTTGCTGGATTTGACAGCTGTAAATTGCAATCCTTGCCCTATCCACTGTGTCCTTCTGGAGGTTTATGTCTGATATTAGTCAGACTTACCGACACCAGACTCCATCTAATTTGATCAGGCTCCTGCCATTTAGCCTACAGTAAATTGAACTAAGTGTTGAAATGATTCAGCTTTTGTTATTTAATATACTTACAGTGCATATATCCATTTTGTATTTATCCACACAATTCTGTTCTTGGGTAGCACAGTGGTTAGTACGTGCGCCTCACAGCAGGATGGTCCTGGGTTCGAGTACCAGGATCGGCCCGGCGGTGGAGTTTGCATGTTTTCCCTGTGAATGCGTGGGTTTCCTCTGGGAACTCTGGTTTCCTCTCACAATCCAAAGACTTGCACATTAGGCTAAATGGCTGTTCCAAATTTCTCATAGGTGTGAGTGTGAATGCTTCTGTGTGTGTTGCCCCGTGGTCTGAAGAGCTGTTCATGGTGTACCCCGCCTTCACCCAGTGTTGACCTTTATGCGTTTTGGCAAATGAGTGAGTGAATCATATTCTTACACCTCATGTAAAACTCTCAGCTAAGAAAGAAGCGGGAGTATGAAGTGGGAGTATGATGATGTAGGGCTGCTTCTGATTTGAGAGACGAAACATAGAGGTTTTAACCAAAAAACTAAATTGTGAGGCGGATGTGCTAACCACTCCTTCACTGTGCTGCCCACCATTTTCCAGCGTATTTATGAAGGTTTTTGTAACAAGGTAATAATGAAAGCTATTTATTATATGGCAACCATGATATGCATATCTGACTGGCTGTTTGAGTGGTGCAGAACTTCCCAGTAAAGACTGGTCAACTACTTTTTTAATCTGTTACTAGCAATGAACCAAAACATGAACTTGAAATATTAAAAGAAAAATTATAATAATTGTTAATTTAATTGTTTCTCATTTTTCTTTCTCCTTATTAAAAAAAAATGGTATCACGTTAGATTCACTGCTTGATAACATGAGTGACTGAGTGATGAGTGAGAGTGAATGCTACTACCCCAAAGAATAGAAAGAAGCAGAAACTGACTCTGTTGGTGTTCCAAACGACAAAACAAGCGATAGCCAGAAAAGAAACTTCATTCATGAATTTCAAATTCAAATTCAAATTTATTTGTCACATACAAAGTCATACACAGTACAATATGTAGTGAAATGCTTAGTACGACTGTCCTAAAATTTGAAGAATAAAATCTCTCAATATCAAGAAGAAAAGAAAAATAACAATAACAATAACTATAACTATTTGAAGGACATACTGTAGTTAAAGGCCGTATATAAATATAAAAATGTAAAATATAAAATAAAATATAAAATAAAATAAAAATAAAATAAAATAAAATAAAATATAACAATATATAAAACAAAATACAAATGTAGTGGCGATTTTATAAGTAATACGGTATGTAAAGTGTCGGTGCAGTATGCACACAAGATATCCAGTGAGTGTGGTGTGGAATTTGTCGTAACGCTTAATCCTACTAGAGTTGCAGGTAGGCTAGAGCTTATCTCAGCCTGTCTGGGCAAAGGTGGGGTATGCCCCGAACAGCATGCCAGTCCATCACAGGGCAACACACACACAACCATTCACACTCACACATAGGAGCAATTAGGATCAGTCAATCAGCCTGTGCCACCCTGTCTTTGTGCCGCCCTGTGCATGTCATTGGACTTAGGGAGGAAACCCCGAGGAAACCCGTAATACCTGGAGGAAATTCATGCAGGCATGAGGTGATCATGCAAACTCCACAGAGACACAATCTCACTGGGCCTGGGAGTCAAACCCAGGACTTTCTTGTTGTGAGGTGGGCATGCTAACCCCTATGCCACCGTGCCGCCCTGGAAGAAAGTTTGTCTTAGACCAAAAGAGTAAAAACCCCATAAAAAGTCCTCAAGTAACATGAATGCATTTCTGACTGAATTATTGGCCAATTTTCCTATTCTGAAAGATCCTGTCTTCTTTCTGTATTAAGGTGTAAGTGGCGTTTGAGCGATTGCCTTTTTTTGGGCCATGAGATATTTTTTTAATTCAGCCTCAAGGACTTCACGAAATAAGGCAACCTCATAATCTTACAGAAAATTAAATAGGGATGAATCATTGGAAAGATATTTCTGGATGCTTTGAAAATCTTTTGAGAATTTAGCCAACAAATGATGAAATTCTTGAGCCAGGAAGTGAAAAATGTTCAAAAATGCCATCTAAGTAAAAAAGTTATTGACCTTGTAAGAGTAGTCTGTACAGTAACTTCTGGAACTCAGTCTTGAGGTATTGACCTAGCATTGCTCAGTAATTACAGAAAAACCTTGATCTGGAATTTTCACACATGAAGCTCATGCTTGGTTATAAATATAATTTATATTAAATTAAATTATTTATAATAAATTAAATATAAAGTAATTTTGAAACATATTTGTGTTCGTCCTAATGAAAAAATCTTTTCGTTAATTATTATGAATACAAAGGAAAAATGTAAATGAATTTGATGTGGAAACTTGCTATGGCAGTTAATTAAATAACAAAAACATTATTTTTTTCTTCCCCTATGCCCAAATACATGCACACTAGGCCAATAGACTGCTCCATACTGCTTATAAAACCCTGACTGCCTAAACTGTAAACGGTGCCATAACCCTGTTTAAAAAGTCGATATGTTGTTTTGGTATTAACTATTTGGAGCCAGGGCGCATTCACATAAAAGGGGCTTGTTTGAAGGCAAACATGGGTTTGGAATTACAGCACAATCTTCGTGTTTGTCTGAGGAGGAATCATCATTTTTGGCGATGAGTAATGTAGCCTCCTAAGACCCAAACCCCTGTGTTAGATGTCCTGTCATTTCTCAACACTGCTTCTGTTTTTTGCCACCAGATCACTACTAAACTTGATCAGCGTCTTCAAACAGAAAGAACTTTGGCATAAGAGTAACACCCAATGGTCCTCATATGAGGATATTAACACATATAACATATGCATACATATAATTGGGAGGGACTATGATGTCCCAGTATGAGGACAGAGGGGTCTTAAGAAGTTAAGGCAATTCTTACAGTAAAGTTATGCACCATGTTGGCCAAGAAAGGCAGGGAGGCTTGTTATTAACGCACTGCCAATTTATAAGAAATTTTTTTTTTTTTTTGGCTGTTCTCTATTTTAGCTGATGGGCTCCTATTTTAATTAAAATATACTGTAAGAACACATAAAATATTCTAATATATGAAAACATTTCTGAAATAGACCCATTTATCAGGTTGCTATTATTAAGTCGAACCTTTTCCCATAGCACAGGGACTATAAATCTGTATGAGTGTAATGCTTTTGTGTTAAGAATAACTTAATAAAAACTTCTATTTAAGGGAAGCAAATCAAATGCATCCAGGAGTTTACAAAGAGCAAGTACCACCTTACAAACTACACAACGCCTGCACGTTTACTCCGATGTTTAACATCACTGAAAGAATAGAAGAAGTGTCCGCTGGCCAAAAACCTCCAACTTCCTAGGCACATTGTTTGTTCAACATTGATGGCATTTCTCCGGCGAGTTGCCTAAGAGATGTCCGGTCCCAGTGGCTCACTGTTACCTCACAGTGAAAAGGACCAGGGTTGAAAACTTGGCCAAGGGCCTTTTGTGTGGAGTTTGCATGCTCTCATGCTCGCGTGGGATTTCTGTGGGTATTCTGGTTTCCTTCCACATTCAAAGACATGCACGTTAGGTTAACTGGCTACTTTAAATTGCCCCTAGGTGTGAATGTGTTTTGAAATGGTTGTTTGTCATTAGACTCATGACCTGTTTAGGGTGTACCCTACCTCACACCCAAAGTCAGATGCAACTGGCTCCAGCTTTCCCTGCAATCTTGACGATTACTGATATAGATAATGGATGGATAGATGTTTGAGTTTGCATGTATGTGTTACTACAGAAACAGAGTCACTGACCGTACTTAATATCGGACTGTTTGTTTGACATTCTCTAAATTAATTTAAATTAAACCATGGATGCTGCATATTAGCATTTATCGGTCACTTTTGCATTTTATAATCTCTTCTTCACATTGTCTTTGTCTCCCCTCTTTCCAAAGATCAGGCATGCAGACACTATAAAATAAAAATAATAATAATTAAAAAAAAAAAAACTTTATTATTATAACTGAATTCAAACACATTTACAAAACACAAATACAAACTGCCCCCACCGACCTCTCTGAAACACCACTACCACCTCCACCTTATTCACCTTATTCATCCTTCACACTCACTGTAGCTCTCATCAGAGCCTCTTCATTCTTTCCTGTGGCAGACCTGACCTTCGCCATCCTCCGTTTTCATTAGTATGACAAACCTGGCCTGTCACATCTGCCTTGTGCATGTTCAGGGATGTGAGCATGGCATGGTTACTTTCACAAGTGTCTGTTCGTAAGAGAAGCTAAATGTATGCATGGGCAGTTATATTGGCTCTGTTGGTCTTAATATCCTCTTCATGCAATCATACATGTGTGTGTGTGTGTGTGTGTGTGTGTGTGTGTGTGTGTGTGTGTGTGTGTGTGTGTGTGTGTGTGTTTTTCTTCTC
>JBCNYH010000017.1:19328741-19346005 GCA_039654325.1 Tandanus tandanus
TATATATAACTAAATATAAATTAAATATAACTCAGAGAAATGTGCAGTAGAATTTACCAAAACAACCAATGTTTTCTCTAATTTAACAATATTATCATATGAACATTTATGCATGAGGATAATAACAACAATATACAAATCCAATCCATAACCAAGCTGCTAAAATAAACAATTAAAAGCCAAGTGAGAATAAAATAATAATAATAATAACTAGAAAAATTCCTGAAGAAATTTTGAGAAGTGGCTACAACTGCTACCGGAAAATATGTGAAAACTGGCAGGACACAGACAAATTCTTCAGTTTACACAGGTTTCTAAGTAGCTGTGGCAAAACAGGTGGTGATGAATCAAAGAATCAAAGCATTTATGCTTTGACTGTAACCATTACTGTGGGGTTTAAGCCAAGCTCTATACCAGGGCAATTCAATTAATTTGGAATGAGGGCCGGGTCATGAAAATAATCCCAAATGAAGGGAGAGCAGATACCTCGAAAGGTGATTGGTCCACTATAGCAGGTTGTGATACAGTGAGGCGGGGCAAATGAATTTTTTTTTTTTTAGTCGAGAGTGTTAAAACCTATTTAAATAAAGTATTAATACAAACAACAAAGGTGTTGTTAAGATACTGGGCAGTGGGTAGAAAATTGTATTTTTCCTGAAACAATAGAAATGGATTTATGGTGTTTTGGAAAAGACCTCTTCATATATTGTATTTTGTAAATGCATAATAACATTAGTACATTGTATTATATCAAGACATATAGGCCCAAAGCATTTCTACATTCACATGATAAAAAATAAACCACGTTGAGTAATCAATCCAGGTGAGCCGTATCACAGACATTAAGACTTTATAACAGGCAACATCCACTTCACCCAACTGTACCACCAAAAACAACAGGAGTGTAGTATGGTATTAAATACAACTATAACAGTATATGAGGGAATAATAATGTTATTATTCAGAATGGTGAATAGTAATAAAAATTACATTATTAGAAAGAAGAAGAGAATTAAGTGAAAATCAAGAAAGAAAAGCAAGGCTTTGAATTATAATAATACTAAGAGAAAGAGGAAAAAGGAAAGAAGAAGTAAATAATAAGACAGAAAGGTTCAGTTTTAAATATTATAATTAGAAAAAGATAAAGTGAATATCAACACATGATACTTTAACTGCAATATTCAACCTCTTCATAAATCAATCCTAATTATTAGTTTGATGAAAAGAACTGTTACTTTACTGATTTAGTCACTAACATTTCACACCTAATGAGAGAAATGAGATTTATTTTTATTTTAGTAAGAGCAGTGAAGTCTTGTGTATACTGTAATGGTGTTGCCATTAAAGTGTTAACTGTCTTACGGGTATGGGATGGGAAAACACAGCGAGTGCGTGTGTGTATGTGTGTGGGAGAGAGGTCTAACTGTATTACAGGTATGTGGGGGGCGTGTGTGTGTGTGTGTGTGTGTGTGTGTGTGTGTGTGTGTGTGTGTGGGAGAGAGACAGAGAGAGAGAGAGAGAGAGAGATGACGAGGCGGGAAGTTCACGTTTTTTTAAAGTGCCAGCACGCTGCGTGTGTGTGTGTGTGTGTGTGTGTGTGTGTGTGTGTGTGGAACCTGCACATGCACACAAATTTAATTGTCAGTTACTGATAGTTTTAAACTGCCTTTTAAACTAAAGTAATGTCTTCGGCACACATCTTGCTTTTGATCTTCTAATTTGAAAACCGTATTTCCCATCACAATGAGGTTGACAGCGTTTGAGAGCTAAGAGTTTAGTGAACATTGTAATATAAATTATTTCACTGTACTAAGTGTTTAAAGAGTCACAATTTAAAAATGTCCCTCAAAATGATTTTAAATGATTTTAAAAAGCTCTATTTTGTATTGAGTTCTATTGAGGGATTCACGGTACAGCTGTCAGTCAGCGGCTCACCATTTCACTTCTACAAGTGCTGTTGACTCAAACATTACATTGTCAGAACCAGCACACATTTTCCTCTGTTTTGATGTAAAATATATTGGTGTAGAGTGAAGATTATGGGAATAGGAGCACGTTAAATAAACATTTTCCAAGATGATCTCCTCTTTTCTCTCACTCTAAGATGACAGCACGCACTGTAGCCCAGAACATTCCACGCAATGGAACGCAGACACCCATTATAAATTCACAAACTGACTCAGAAATCCTTGACACTTGATCACCGATTAAGAGAAAAACGTAAAAGGCAGCAAAAGCTGTTTTGACGATCAACATGTTGACTTCAGTGGCTACATTTTAAAAGTTCAACGAAGTTTGTATGTGAAAGTATGGCTTCTGGGCGAGTAGAATGATTTGTAAATCAAATAAACCCATATGTTATTCACAATAAAACAAAGAAAACAAATGTTGAAAGAAAGACATCTTACTATTTCATGAAATATATTAGCTCATTTTGAATTCACTGGCAGCAACATGTCTCAAAAATGCTGGGGAAAGGCTGGAAAAGATGGTGGTACTGAAAAGAAACAGCTGGAGGAACATTTTGAAACTAATTTGGTTAAAGATCAGTAATGACTGGGTATAAAAAGAGCATCTGGGTAGAGGTTCACCAGTCTGCAAAAAAAACCTGCATTTATAAACTGTAGAACAATTTTAGAATAACGAACCTCATTTATCAATATCATTTTAAGGTTTTTTCTTAAATGTGTTTTTTTTATAAAATTCTTAAGAGAAGTCTACGTAAGATTCATGTTCTTAAAAGTCATATTTGTTTGCCTCTGTGTTCGTAGACAAAACATAATATAAAAGATTGAAAGAATCTGGAGAAATCACTGTGCTGAAGGGACAAGACTGAAAATCAATATTGGATGCATTAAAAACAGGTATGATTCTGTCAGTAAATTACTGCATGGACTCAGGAACACTTCCAGAAATCATTGTCTGTGAACACAGTATATAATATACATTGTTCTATTTAAAGGTTTGTATAACTTTATTATGCAGCATCAATCCTGTCAAGCAATATCCTTATAACTCTTATGAACAATCCATAATCTTTTACGAACAACTATGTATGCAGATGGCAGGATGGTTTGTTCACTTTAATGCCCTTAAGATCCACTGTCTTAAAAATATATGCACTGCTCCCTACTGACTTCGACTCCTCTAAGACTTCCTTAATTGCTAGGAGTTCTCTGGTTTCTATGTCATTTGTCCTTCTCTTAGGCTTAACTTCCTTGAATAGGAGACGCATGGATTTATTTTTGGATGGACTCCCATGGTGCTGAGGGAGAACAGTCCCTCTGCCATTTTCAGATGCATCCACTTCTACACTGAAATGAAGTTAAAGTGGACGGCAGAAAATTAGAGCTCTTGTAAACCAACCTTTGAAGATCTGAAAAACCTAATGGGCCTTCAGCGTCTCAGGTTGCTCTTGTAGGAGTGAGGTCACAGGGCTGCCACAAACCCAAATCCTCTAACAAACCATCAGTGAACATCGGTGAATACAAATCTTTACCAGTTTTAGGCTGTGGCCAGGATGTAACAGCATCTATGTTGGTGTGGTCATCTCCTCTAAGTTTCAATGAATCTCATTTATCTTAATCACAGCAAACAAATAAAAAAAGCATATTTACTATATGCAGATTTTACTCCCAAAACAAAATCATCATTTCAATTCATCCTAAACCGCTTAAACCTAATTAGGGTCACGGGGAGGTTGGTGCCAATCTCAGCTGACTCTGGGCACAGGCCCTGGACAGCTCACCAGGCCATTGCAGGGTCAACATACATACAACCATTTACATTCACACTCACACCTAGGGTCCATTTGGAACAGCCAATTAGCCTACTGTGCATGCAAACTCCACACTAAAACGTCTTTAATATATAGATCAGTAATGTGCAGAATGTCATAGAAATTATTGAGCATGTACTATTTCGTTTGGAATATCAATGCATTCAATCATTGTCATAACCCTCTTGAGACTGATCAAGGTTGTGGTGGACCCTGTGTGTGAAGCAGGGTTACACCCTAAACAAAAGTCAGTCAACGCGTGTTTTGCATTTAAGCACACCTTACAATCAAGAGTATTTACAATTTATAGGAGGTGGGGAGAAACCAGAGCTCTCAAATGAAACCATGTGGACATAAGGAGAACATGCAAATCTCTGCATATTCAGTAACCATATGGGCAACATTGGAATGGTATTAAACATCAAGCTTCATGAAAAAAAGCTACTTGAAAAAAAAAAAACAAATATAAATAAATAAATCCATCCATCCAACCATCCATCAATCCATTCATCCATCATTCATTCATTCATTCATTCATTAAATAGCTCCCGGTAAGGAAAAGCATCATGCACACTTAAAACCTAGCCACCCATTTGAATTAACAAACCAACATCAGGAGAATCCTACTCCATCTTAAAATTGATAACATTTAGCATGAATGCAACTGATAAGGTATGTTATGAAACCTTCTAACCTCCTAAGAAGGCTTTGTACTTGATTTTGGACTGTGACTGTGTTCCTGGACTGCATTTGTGTTGATTCACCGACAAGAGCATAAGAGGTTGGCCAATGATTTCAGACAAAACAGTGTGGTGAAAGTTGGTGTTCCAATTAATCCCAAAGATGTTCAGTGTAGTTAAGGGTTATGTGCAGGCCACATGAATTATTCTACCCAGTTCTTGGTTATAATTATACCATTGACCTCCTTCTTCAAGCCCCAACTCTGCAGACCAGAGTATATGCACTGTCTGTTTCAGGTGTACCACAGGACATGTGGTTCATCCACCCTCTGATATCTCCAAAAACTTCTTCTTAATTCTTTATAAGAGAGGAAAAAAATATTTTAGGGGATTTTAGTCATGCATTGATCAGAGTAGTTTGATTTAATATTCCATTTTCTGTAGATGTTCTACAGCAGGGGTCTCCAACCCTGTTCCTGAAAAACGACCTTCCTGAAGACTTTGGCTCCAAACTTTATCATGCACACCTGATTATTGCCATAAGAAGTCCTTGAACAGGTAAAAGAGGTTTGTTAGATTTTGGTTGGAGATAAAACCTGCAGGAAGGTAGATTTCCAGGAACAGGGTTAGAGACCACTGCTCTAGAGTGAGGGCAACACCATGGCGTAGTAGGTAGCACATCTGCCTCACAGTAAGAAAGCCTTGGGTTCAAGTCCTGAGCTCATGAATTTCTTTGTGGAATTGGCATGTTCCCCCATATGCTTGTGTGGGCCCGGTTTCCTCCCACAGTCCAAAGACATGTACATTAGATTAATTGGCTATTCCAGGTTGCCCCTTGGTGTGGATGTGAGTGTGAATGGTTGTGTGTTGTAGTCCACCTTCACCCAATGTTGGCTGGGATAGGCTCCAGCCTCCCCGTGACCCTAATAAAATTAAGCGGTTTGGCGAATGAGTGAATTAGTATTTTAGAGTGTGGAATTCCCTTTTAAAGATCATTGTCCAGGCTGTAATCCTGCCTTAGACCCAAGATCCACCACAGCCTTGATCAGTCTAAAGAGGTTACTAAAGATGAATGAATGTATTCATATATCAAATGACATTGGTGCATACTAACTCATCTCAGTGACACACTACACATGACTGATAACAATTTATTCATGATAATCTATTCAGGTGTTGATGGAACCAATTACAATGATTTAAAGGGGCATTTTCTTAAACAGAAATCACTGTATAATTGCTTTTCTCCTATCACACAGGTAAAAGGACCTATCAATAAAATATCTTACCCCTGTTATAACACAATAATATTTTCAGTGCATGTACAGCAAAATAATTCTGAATCCATCACGAATTTTTCATTTGCGACTAATTGTGCCTTCTGGCATTTTTACCGTCTGAGCATCCCATAATCCTGCGTATGTGTTTACATGTCATTATCTTGTGTACACAGAGGTAATCCACACACATGTGCCGAGTGAGCTTTGTTCGCTATACTGCTTCTAAGTCAAGTCAATAATCTGAAGTGATAAATCTAATTACAAGTGCAATATTGTAAGCTTATACGCACCATATAGAGGCCGGCTGGGGCCGCAGCCAAGGAAGCACGCTTAGACTGGGCGCAGAAGACAAAACAAAACCCAATTCCTCAGGAAAAATGTCAAGGATAAGTATTCATAAGCATTATTTAAAATGTTGTGTTTATGCTCCTGCTATAATTTTAAAAACTTGTTTATGCAGCTTTAAAGGAGAAGACCGCACTTGTTAAAAGTCTCATTTAAATCTCCACATTGATTTCTTTCTGTGTGTAAAATATTAGGTTGATAGCTTCTGTTATTTGAAAACTGAGTCTCAGAATGATGATGTCATCAAAGCCCAAATTAACGTGCACAAGTATAGGACTATGATACATTTATGCCATTTAGTGACAGATATTTGTTGGAGGTATCAAAAGGCTTACATTAAAATCAATTACCTGTGTAGTGAGAAACTACTGTACACATGCACCAGGATTAAGATATATATATATATATTAAATCCAGACTACTCCATATTAACTTGGGCCATGATGATGTCATCATTCTGAGATTCAGTTTTCAAATAATCATCCATAAAATCATTAAAATATCAGCTATCGTACTAAGATTTTGATTTTAATGCAAATTTTAATTGTCTTTTCCTTTAAATTTACTAGAGTAAGCGTTTCCTGTATTACCAATAAAAATTAAAATTCCATGGCATCAGCCTTTACAGTAGCTAGATTGAGTTCAGTGGCGTCTCTGGCATGAAAAGTCCAGTGGGGCACAACAAACTCTACACGTCTACAAATAATAAACAAAGTAATGTGTTACTAAAAATGGTCACTCACCATGTTGCTCATTTCTTGAAAAGAAAATATGCACGTCGATATTTTCATCTGGGCAAACTTCTCAATGACCCTTCTGTCAAAGTCCAGAACTCCATGGATGAATTCATTTTCAATGGACAGCATAGCCAGTGCATTTAACCTCTGCTGCTCCATTGTGTTTCTTGTAAATGTTTTGATCCTTTTCAATGCTGAAAATTTTCTCTCCGACTCAGCAGTGGTCATTGGTGTTGTGACGATGATTTTTAGCAGTGATACAATCAGATAAGGCATCCTGGAGGTTGTTTTCTTTTCAGTTTCGAGCTTAACTTAATTTCCAATTGGCCGCAATTAAATAGCACATTCAAATCCAGCACTTGGAAACGAATTGCTGAACTTACTGAAAAGTGTGCAGTCCACAAGCTGTGCCGCTATAAGGTGATCACAAGCCATTCCAGCTAACAGCGAATCCTTCCATCCGCCAAAACTGACGTACATTACATACTGACGTAAGTCATTCCAATATTTTAATTGTATGGTCTCAGCGTAATTGTGCCCCACAGCAATCTACTGAGACCTGTGTTAGACATGCGCACTGAGATTTCAGCGGTTCATTACTTAAACAAGCGCAAGTGGGCCGGCCCCATTTTCAGCCTCTTTGAGAGGCTGTCAGCTAAGCCTGTCAGCATTCTGACAAATACCTTTGACAAAATATGTTTATATACATAAATATATAAAACAGAATTGTCTTTGTATTAGAATTGGTCGTTATATAATTACATTTACGATAAAGTCAGATTCTATTACACTTACTTCAAGGCAGCATATTGCTCCACAGCGACATCTGGTGGGGCTGGCCCCAAAGGCCCTAAACGCAGAGACGCCCATGATTGATTTACCAATCAGATTCTCTCGTGCAGCAGGCAGGCCTGTGACAAACCAATCATATCATCTCTTACTCTTGCAGAGTGCAAAAACTAAACCAAATCAAATTATTATTGTTTTATTTATGTGGGGCGGCACGGTGGCGTAATGGTTATCACATCGACCTCACAGCAAGAAGGTCCTGGGTTCGAGTCCTGGACTTGGGCGTTTCTGTGTGGAGATTGCATGTTCATTTCCATGCCTGCATGGGTTTCATCTGGGTACTCCGGTTTCCTTTCACAGTACAAAGACATGCATATTTGGCTAATTGGTTGTGCCAAATTGCCCTTGGGTGTGAATGTGAGTGTAAATGTGTGTGTTTGTGTGTGTGTGTGTTAGCCTTACGAATGGCCTGGCAAGCTGTTCAAAGTGTACCCCACCTTTGGCCAGTGTTGGGTGAGATAGGCTTCATTCATATATTATATTACTGTTGTCTTTCTTGTTTGTCAGTCGTGGTGGCTGATTGTGCAATTTCTAAGCTTTTATTATATGCCTTTTCACCATTTCAAACATTCTTTTAAAGACACTGCTGAGGCAGGCAGTGATGCAGCGAGCACAAAAAGAAAAGCCAACAAAAACATGAAAATCTGGTGTGTGTATATTTTTATGTCCACTGTATAATACACCTGTAGTGTGCCAACTAATATTTCCCCTGGCTCCGTCTGGCCACCCCATATAACATATTCTGGATGCACCTCTGCATATACAAGGCCCTGAAGAGTAGTACATCAACTGATTGGCTTTTGACTGCCAGACCAGGGGGGATTGAAAAATTTTTAGCAGGCTATTTTTGGCAAAAGAGACATATGCTTTGCTGACGTAGATGGATAGATCAGAAATTTCTGATGTGGAGAGGACCGACAGATATGCGTGTGGGGATGGGGGGGCTTGAATGACTCACAGTAGTAAAGAAGACTATATTTGTCCCAGCCTTATGCACCTGGTTCTGGCTGCCAAGAAAACTCACTGAGACAGATAATGAGATGAGTCAGCCATGACAGCGCAGAGATGAAACCAAGAGGGTAAAGATATAGATAGAGGGCAGGGTAGAGAGGTGGGAGAGAAAGAAAATATCAGAAAGAGACGGGTGGGGTGTGGCAATGAAGATGGAGAGGCAGAAACAGAGAATGGGAGAGCTGCCAAACATTTATGTTACCATGGTTTGATAACTGCTTTCTCCTTTTGACCTTACATTGTGTTGAGTCACTCTTTCTCACATAAGGCTGCATTTTACAATGACATTATGCCCCGGTCATCAGGACATCACCAGACATCCGGACTACATGAGGATTAAAACTCACTTACTCATTCACTTAATCATTTACCGAACTGCTTAATCCTACTATTAGGGCCATGGGAGGCTGGAGTCTGTCTCAGCCAACACTGAGTGAAGGAGGGGTACCCCTAAACAGCTTGCCACATACACACACACACACACGTATGTATGTATGTATATTACCATTTAACGTATAATTATAATGAGTTAATGAGTAGTAGCCGCCCAGGATTAAAACTCTTCCAAACGTATTACAAATATGGTGGCACATGATTCTACACTGTAGGTGAGATAGCATGGTAGCACCCCTTTCTGTGACATCATCACAGTGCATAGGTCATGTGAAATACTGGCGGAACACCATGACAACCAGACAGAGGTGCACAATGTCTGGCCGCTGAGTGGAGCATCACAACGTAAGTGGTCTGCGCATTACATGGGACATCCCAAAATAACATTGAGAGCACTATTATGCTTGAAGTAGACCATTCTATAAACTGTCCATAAGCGACAAATAGTAGATATTGTTCTCTGCTGTTGCATCTAGTGAAGTATTTGTTCACTTGCACTATGCTGAATCTCCACTTAAATGCAGGAGTGTCCCTGGTGCTTCCACATAAAGTGCAAAAGCTTCTAAGAGGGCACTGTTAGCTCCTTACCATGCTGACCTTGTTACCGTTTGGTATTTCGGGAAAATAATGAGCCAGCACAAGGACGATCTTGTGAGACTTCAGCGCAATCATTAGAATGCACAAAGGTTTCAGTTTCTTCTTCTTCTTCTTCTTCTTCTTCTTCTTCTTACCCAGTGCACTGGTGTTAGATTGCAATACATCATATTTTCAGAGCCTGGATGGGCTTCTTTATTCTGCTTAAGAGGTCTTATTTTACTGTGATGGGTCTGAACAGCAGCATCTGGAGCCCATTTTGAGAGATGCCACCAAACACTTGACTCATAATTAATTCATTCATTCATTTGCTGAACCATTTAATTCTACTAGTATCACATGGAGGCTGGAGCCTATCTCAGCCAGCACTGGGCGAAGGCCGGATAGAGCAAAGCTCATCAGTCCATTGCAGGGCAAATACACACACACACACACACACACAAGAATTCACACTTACGCCTAGGAACAATTTTCAAACAGCTAATTAGCCTAATATGCATGTCTTTGGACTGTTGGAGGAAACCCACGCAAGCACATGGAGACGGACAGAAGAACTTTGTTATAGTGTCAAGGGGTGCTGAGAGGAACTGTTTTTTTGGAGGGTAACATTTTGATGCTAGCCTGATTCGGATCCTAGATGTTGTCCTGAGGAAGAAAAAGAGGGCATAAATGCAGGGAATGCATACAGAATAACTTTGAACGAAAGAAGAAGGGTTTTAAGAACATATCAGAAATTGTTTGCACTATTGTCGGGAGATCAAGCTCTGTTTTAACGATGCCATAGACTTACGTGACCAAGAGGTATGAGAGCAAACTTGGCCGTGTTCTCAGGGTAGGAGAGATGAAATACACTCTCTGCCCTGTCAATAAGAGCAACAATAGCCAATTGCGGGTGTCTGACACCTCATGCTTGCAAAACAGTGCATACATAAAGCTATTCTCTGAGCATGTTATGCTACAAGAGTAGTGGTTTCAAAAGATGCAGAGGTTGGCATCATGGATCTAAGACGACGCATGCTTGCCCCACCCACCCCTGTTGATTGATGCCCTGGTAGAGGGAAGAGTCAGCTCATAGATAAAAATGGGCAAAAACAAATTAGGGAACATGTAAAGAACAAAAAAGTGTTCATTGCTTGCTGATGTCTGAGATACCTATTGTGGACTTTTTGAGGAATAAGCCTTCATGACTAGAAGGCATTTATTATGTGGCCAGATGTTATGGAGTTATTTATCATACCACAGAAACACAGGGAAATGCACCAAACACATGTGTAATAAAAATAAAATATTTTACATTTCTGACAGCAGAAATGGTTTACAATTATATGGAAATGTGTCCAAGGGATGCATGATGGTGACACCCGGCATACCACTTGAATAAGAAGCAGGACTGGCTGATTTAACACAGCGTTTATGGCGGACACTCTTCCTGGTACTAGGCTTTCTGCTTTCTGCACTGTTACCATTAAGTGTTTAAAAGCTGCGCCCATAAATTTTATGAGTGGATTTTATGTGTGAATAAATTATTCGTGGTTTCAGGAAGAGCAGCTGGCTGAACTATAGTGTTCAAATTATCAGTCCTGTTTCCTTTTTTAAATGGGCCTCTGGGTGTTTCGTCATAAATCCCTTAGCCTGGTGGCGTCAGGGTCCTAGGTTTGATCCTGATCTCACGTGAAAGTCTGTTTTTGGTTTCTGTCGTGGCCTCCCCATATCTGTGTAGATTTCCAAAGGCAATTTCCAAGTGAACTGGCGAAGATATCTTGTTCATTGTGAGTGTCCCCACAGTGTGAACTGAATCCACCATGATCCTGATCAGGATAAAACAAACAGAGAAGAAGTACAATTGCAAATGTAATCTACAGTCCAAAGACATGCACATTAAGCTAATTGAGTATTCCAAATTGAATCTAGGTGTGAATGTAAGAGTGAATGGTTGTGTGTTGACCATGCAATATTGTGGCGAGCTGTTCAGGGTGTACCTCCACTTCGCCCAGAGTCGGCTGAGATGGGTGTCAGCCTCCTTGTGACCCTAATAAGCATATGAGTTTAGATAAATTGTACCAGTTGGAAAAGCAAGTTCAGCAACACAATGGTGCCATAATGGGTATCAATTTCACCTCATGGCGTCAGGGTCCACTACTGAATCCTGGGCTTGCTGTTTAAAAATGGACAACAGAGTACGTTTCTTTAACAACAAAGCCCAGAGTCGTTAGAATGAAGAATAGCAAGATCATTCCTTCAGATTTTTCTCTGGTAGCAGACAGCAAAGTCCCTTGCCAGGGATAGTACAGAACTGGAGTAACTGCATATTATGTAGGGTTTGAACAGTTCATTAATTCTGAAGTCTATTAGTTGCAATTGGAAGCAATTCATTTCACTGTTGTAATTTCATTTACCGAATATCATTGATATTGAAAAAGAGTCGAGGTCCAAAGGAATAGCTGCAGGTCTGCAAGTTTTACAAATGCTTGTATGAAAAGGTAACTCAGGAAATCGATCCTATAACTTGAACCATATTGGTTTGCCTATTAATCATGATTAGATCAGGTCCATGAAAGGAATACTGGCCAGCAAAGCAGACAGGAGGTTCTTATAGCGTTTTCAATGAAGGTACTGTAGCCAGCAGACATACATCTAATCTGTAGTCTTCTAAATCTATTTTTTTTTTTTTTTTTGCTTACTCAAATGTACTCCCATCTTATTACTGATCCACTAACCAAGAAAGAATGGGGAGTCACCTTTAGCATATGGTCATGTCCCAGCACACGTTAATGTAATCTGCACTGTGCTCTACATCATTAATCTTCATTCCTTTTCCATCAGCTCATATTAAAGGACACAATGCCAGTGGGACTGTTTGGAGGAATGCCTGAATTTTGTCCATGATATGCCGGGGTCCTCTTTTATTGACCAATAAAGCATCCATATTTCTCACTTTAGCAGAAATCATTAACTCATCCAATGAAATTTATTAGCACTCACCTACTCACTCATTTGCCAAACCGCCTATCTCCTAGAAGCCTAGGAGCCTATCTCAGCTGACACTGGGTGAAGTTCACCACATCATCACAGGACCAATACACAGACAATCATTTATACTCACAGTTACATCTAGATGCAGTCTGGAGGAGCTATTTAGCCTAACGTGCAAGGCTTTGGACTGTGGGAGGAAACCAGTGTGCCCAGAGGAAGCCCACGCAAGCACCGGGAGAACATGCAAAGTCCATACAGAAATGCCCGAGCCCGGGACTTGAACTCAGGACCTTCTTGATCTGCCGTGGACGTACTAACCGCTACACCAACATGGCACCCAAATTTATTCCAATTTGAGCTAAACTATATTTATTCATTTATTTTGTTGGTCTCCCTTTAGCTTTGATTACAGCATGCATTTACTGTGGCATTGTTTTGTGTGCAATTTAACAACTTTGATTTCAGTATAGAGTTGTAATAAAATTTTCCCTGAGATATTGTGTTACAGATTCTCTTCTCCAGCACATCCAAGAGATTCTTAATGGGGTTGATGTTGGGAATCTCTGATGCTATTCAAGTGTGAAAATCATTTCTCATGCCCTTTGAAACACTCGTTTTACTATTTATGCCCGAACTCCTTTGATGGAATTACCTTGTCATTTAATACATTCAGATTGTTTTACTGGTACATAATGTTGCTGAGCCTTGACCTGCCCAACTGAAGCAACCCTAGAACATACCATTGCTTCCAGAGGCTTGTACATCGTTTTATGTGCTTCCCTTCTTAGCCTGATATGCCCATCACTATGGTATAAGGTAAATCTGGTTTTCTTAGAGCCACACATACTACCATTCACCCTCACACTCACACCTAGGGGCAATTAGAAACAGACAATTAGCTTACTGTGCATGTTTTTGGACGGTGAGAGTACCCAGAGGAAACCCACGCAAGCACAGAGGGACCATGCAAACTACACATAGAAATGCCCCGAGCCCAGGAATTGAACCTTCTTGCTGTGAGGCGGACGAGCTAACCACTGCGCCACCATGCTGCTGTGTGTATATATATATATATTCTTTTCAGGGCAGAGTATATTATATAATATAATAATATGAAAGTGAGTGTACTCCTCCAGTTGTAAAAGTATTAAGTCAAAACAGAATATTTCAGTGGAGGACTTCCCAAGACTGATTCACAGTCTTAATAAAAATAAGTTGGGTATTTTGTATTAGAACATGATCATGCAGTTTCGCATAACAGTTGCAGTTAGATATTAGTCAGAGGTATGAAACTTGTGCTGAGCCACTTAAAATCAATTATATCAAAATGCCAAGAGACTTACTCACAGTCCTTGTAATAGAAACAATATTGAACTGAGATTGAGCTTAATGAAAGAACTTGAATATTGACTTCATATTCAGACTTTGAGTTATTAATTCTTTTATTTCCTCTTGAGAAAAATTATTCTCATGCAGTGTCTACAGTATATGGTCACTCAGTGTTTCACCACTGGATTGGGCTTCAGTGACATGGTTGTCCACCCAGGAATTTAAATGTTAGCACTTTTTCATTAAGATATTAATCAGAAACATTATAATGAAATGTGTGAAGGACAGAGGGCAATCATTATTGGTTTTCTTGTATTGTGCATCAGTTCTCATGAAAACACTGGCTGGCTACAGTGTGGCTTTTAGCAGCAAGAGCAGGAGCAATAGTGGAGAAGACATACCATTTCTTACCTGTCTTTGAAGCCTGTACCTGTTTTTTTATTTATTTATTATTATTATTATATATATATATTTTTTTATAAAAAGTGCTCAATACATATTAAGTGAGTGATAAATGCAGCCATCATTTAAACACCCCATACACCCTCCACACAGGTTGTATACATTGGTCTATTAAAGTGCAAAATTCTTAAAGAGCTTCTTCTTTTTGTTCATTCCATAGTCGTGTTTAGGGCCATGGTGGTGTAGTAGTTAGCACTTTGGCTTCACAGCAAGACGGTCCTTGGTTCTGGGCTTGTGTGACTTTTTCGTCACACATGCAGATGCATCTACTTCTGAATTGCGAGTACTAAAAACAAGTTACATATCAAACAGTGGAGGCCTGGGGTGGTTTTGGGGTATTACTGGCACATTTGATAAGATCTGGCAAATCCTCTCCTCAGGCTGTGCTGTCCAGACAAACAGCAACTTGGCAGAAATTGCTTGAATCATGCATATGAAAATATCATCTTCCTCTCTTCAGCCCAGAAAGTCAGGGCTCGGGCTTATTGGCAAGATAGCACTCTTCTGATCTCTCCTGCTAATACGTACACACATACACAAACAGGCATCTTTCCACACCCTCTTTTCTCCTTGCACGGTTTGTGCCATCAGAATCAGAATCAGCTTTATTGGCCAAGTTTGTGTAAACAGACAAGGAATTTGACTCCGGTTTAACTTCACTCACTGTACAGGAAACAATAAAATTAAGGAAAAAACCTCTCACTGTAGCTCCTCTTAGCTACTCCGATCTCCTGTTTCTGGCCTGCTTGTACAGAGCCCGGTCCCCACTTCTGTAGGCCTCCTCTTTGGTCTGGCGCAGCTTCTTGAGATTAGTCGTAAACCATGGTTTGTTGTTGTTGTTGTACTGTATGTCCAGAAGGTCTTAGTCTGCACGCACATCTCCTCACAAAAACTAATGTCTGATGTCAGTCATTGTGCAAAAATTGAGTGATTAGCATAATTACCTTAACAATTTTGTTGATTCAGTAGATCATTAATTTGATTAAGCCACAACAAGCAAATTTACTCCTTACACACTTCAGAAAAAAGCAGGCAGCCACAAATGAGGCCAATTTATGGTCATTCAGCAGATATAGTGGTATTTTAAAACCGAGCAAATCTGGGCAAAAATTTATGTGAAATGTGATGTTTTTCTGTTGGCCTTTGAAACCCCCTCACCATCCAATTTATGCAGATTCTGAGATGAAGATGGATCTTTGGCAGCTCCATCTATCACCACTGCCATGGAAGCTGAAATGCTTTATGCTAATTCTGGCACCAGCATCAACATTAAGACACTGGACCCAGATTGCATCAAGCTACTGCTGCCACATTTCCATTTTAAATGGATGTTAATGGGAAACACAAGCCTTTATTTTGTTGCTTAACTTTCAAGATCTTAACGTGATTGCATAATAGTTGTAGCTGGTGTCGTCATTGAAAAGATTTATGCAAATGCCAAAAATATTTGGGCCCGAAAGTTAAATGCTGGTTCAATTCTACTTTCATCAAGTTTCATCAAGTAGATACCATAAATATATTTCACCAAAATAATGTGGAAATGTTTAACTTTTTAAAATCTTGCTTGGGCTTTCTTCCTGCAAGAAAATAATGATAGGAATGGTAGGAAGCTACGTTCAAATGCATTTGGTCTACCTAATAATAAGATAAGAGATGAGATTTTTATTGTCAACTGTTGCATGAGCAATAAAAATTAGTTTAGCAGCTCTCTATTTAGCAGCAATTATTAAAAAAAAAAGTTCACAAAAGACAAATAATGTAGATACCCTAGGCTATATATGTGCATATACCTACAGTACATACACATGCATACACATACCTATATGTACACATATAGACACATATACATACAAATATCCTATATATGCAAACACATATACATCTATCCACATATTTACACATGTACAGACTTATACATTTATCCACATATTCACACATTTACATCAATCCACATATTCACACATATACGCACATATACAGAAGAGTGCATGATATGTCAAGGTGCATGGTATACACAGGGTGAGAGGTAGAGCTTTTTAATCATAAGGTGTATGATGCTATAATGTTATATAATGTTCAAGACCTGCTCTAAACATGATAAATTGCATTTAGAAGAGTAATATTACACTGTCCAGGAAAATGGTCTGAATAATGCGTATGCAGTCAACAACAGTTTGTGTGTGTGGTGGTGGTGGTGGTGGTGGGGTGGCACATCTAACAGCTTGTGGGTAAAAGCTGTTCTGGAGTCTGTTAATTTTTGTTTTTAGTGTCCTGTACCTTCTTCCGGAAGGGAGAGGGGAGAAAAGGGGATGTCCAGGGTGTGTGGGGTCTCTGATAATTCCACTGGCTCTGCTCTGAAGTCTGCCAGTGTAAATGTCACTGCGGAGGATAGTGTAGTTCCAATTACCCGCTCTGTCATTCTCACCACCCGCTGAACCACACTATACAGCAATAGTAGGGTGGGCCAAAAAAAATTTGAGGGGGATTTTTCAATCGCACACCTTCTTATTTTAGGAGGTTTGATGGAGAAAAAAAAAAAAAAAAAAAAGTAAAAATTTTAGGCCTGTAAAATAAGTCTGAGTGATCCCCCAGAGCCCTTCAATTTTGCACAATTTGACCGAAATTTGGCGATATGTTAATTTTCCGTAACTTTATTTTCTGGATCAATAATCCGTTTACGGTCTAATCAGACCATGTTAATTAATAATACAATATGTTTTAATATACAGTGCTCAAAAAAATAAAGGGAACACTTTAACAACACAATGTAACTCCAAGTCAATCACACTTCTGTGAAATCAAACTGTCCACTTAGGAAGCAACACTGATTGAC
>JBCNYH010000017.1:19364788-19378161 GCA_039654325.1 Tandanus tandanus
TGTGTGTGTGTGTGTGTGTGTGTGTGTGTGTGTGTGTGTGTGTGTGTGTGTGTGTGTGTGTTTGTGTGTGTTGGCCCTGCGATGGTCTGGTAAGCTGGTCTATCAGGCTCCAGGCCCTCCACAACCCTAATAGATTAAAGCGCTTTTGCAAATTAGTGAGTGAAAGGTACTACATTTAAATCGGACTAATGGAACACATTAGCATCACTGACATTATTTCTATCCAAGGTGCAAATTATTTTCAGGCATTGTTCCGGACTGAGAGCAACAAACTCACCACAACAAATGAAGTGTGATGAAAAATCATTTAGTCAATAAAATTCCTGGTGAAACTGGATGGTGAACTCTATGTTACTGCTTGTCCTCCACACTTCTCTTAGTGCCATGCAGCAGGTGGCCATAACATGTCTCAAATGGCATTTAATAGCATTTTATGCTCAAGTATACCCATTTAATCATTTTCTTTACCCAATAAGTGGAGTTTGTCAAAAACGTCTACTTCTGACACCTAACTGAAATCACAGGCAGGGGTTACACACCAACTTTCTGAATACTACAAACCTCAGGACTAACTCACCCCAGTAATCCAACTGTAAACCCAGTTTCACAATGGCTTAGACAAACAAGAAACAGTGGAGTTTGCATGTTCTCCCTGAGCTTGCATGGGTTGCCTCCAAGTCCTTTGGCTTCCTTCCGCAGTGTGAGTGTGAATGGTTGCGTATATGAGTTGGTCCTCGATGGACTGATAAGCTGTTCAGGGTGTACCCCGCCTTCAGCCGGACTCAGCTGGGATTGGCTCCAGTAACCATAATAAAGGATAAAGCAGTTCAAAAAAAAAATGAAGTCTTCTATTCCAACAGGAGATGAATAGTGCAATATAAATGGAAATGTCCTGTAAGGCACTGTTGGGCCTAGGAATCAGAATGGAAAACCAAAAAGTCAAAATTAGCTAATGTAGTGGTAAAAGTGGTAAGTATGCAACAGAAATTTGGTTCTGGACTGGGCAGAAAAATTCAATTCAATTCAGATATTTCATGGTAATATCATGGTCCATCTATCCATCTATACCACTGAGGCTTGAGGATGAGCTGGAGCTCCATCTTCTCCAACAACCCTGACGCATAGGTCTCACATAGCTGGTTGATACATGAGCACCGTGGCCACTCTGTGACTGTTCCAATAGATTTTGGATGCTGTCTCACGCAATACCATGGGTGGAGGAAATATGCACTTGCCTGAGAAATGTCAGCATCTATGTTGCTTATGTCACAGCCGTCATGTCTACCAGCAGTAACCGCGATGCATAAATGACAGTCCCTCTTCTTTGTATATTTTTACCCTCATGGAAGTTACAGTAGTGTCCAGTAAGCCATGTTTGCCTAACAGATGCAGTCAGAGTTGCAACACTTGAATCGGGGGAATTGATGTTAATTTCAACAAGACTAAATTTTCCGTGAATGGAAGCCACGCCCTTGCGGCACTTAAAGAAAATTGGTCACAAAATTTTAAAAAACTATTTCAGTTTAATTAATAAATCGATTGAAAAGGATGCCTTAATATGTCTGCAACATTTTTTAATTAATGAAATTAGTTTCCCCTCTAAGGCCATGTCAAAAGATGCCTGCCAGAGTCATTTACCGTACATCTGAAAGGGGGCCTGACTGTGGGTGGATGGGTGTTTGGTGTTACGTGGGGCATCATGCATGTGCAGTGCACAATTTTTGTTGAACCTGGGTGCAAAGGTAAATGTGTGGTACGGCCGACTAAGGTGTGGCTTGATATATTAAGCACTTGTGCATTTCACATATTTCAACAAAAGTGCCTGGAATACTTTCGGTATAATACCAGATGACCCCCAGCAGTCTAAAAATCATCTATTGAAGCCACTGAACACAGATGTAAACTTTTAATAACTTATTATTATTATTATTATTATTATTATTATTTGGTAAATTCTAATCTCCTTGTAATGTAGTGATTCCCAGAGCTTTGAAGGTGTCATCTAAACTTTTTTCTTCATAAAGAGCCAAAATAGTGACCTATACCCTGTGACCTATAATAAATAGCACCAACAACTGCCGTAACAGGTTTCTGAAAGCATTTACCACAACAGAACCTGTGCTTTAATCTGACAGGAGGTCTATTCACAGACCCTTTACACCTCTGCAGTTAGACAGGAGGTGCAAAAGCATTTCTGTGTTACAGCAAACCATATTTCACTGCTCCTATACTTAAGCTGGACTGGAAAAATATGACTTAAAACCTAGGAATATAAGCACACACAATTTTTTCTTGCAAAAAGTGCTGATCTCAGCTCAAGCTTTTCTCATTACTGTGTCCAGTGTGTATGTGTACTAAGATTTTTTTTTTATTATTATGCTTTTTATTAACATTTTCAGTAAGGCTTGAAAAAAACGAAGGATGACGTAAGAAGGAAAAAAAAAATAACACAGTAAGATCCAAAGACTATATAAAGATTTTGCAATAATAATAATAATAATAATAATAATAATAATAATAATAATAACAAAATAACAACAATAGTACTACTACTAATAATATTGATAACGATAATAATAGACAGTGGTGGCCCTGTGGTAGGGTGCTGGATTACTGATCCGAAGGTCGGGGTTTCAAGCCCCACTATAACCAAGTTGTCATTGTTTTCCCCCCAGTGCAGCTAACTGGGTTATCAAAGGCCAGCCATGTCTCTCACTGTCTGTGGTGAGAGGCATGTAAAAGAAACATTGCTGTCATTCATCAAGAGTAGGCCACTGGATTGGTGTCAGCGTGTTTCTGCGATGGCCTGGCGAGCTGTCCAGGGTGTACTCTGCCCTCACCCAGAGTCGGCTGAGATGGGTGCAGCCTCCCCGCAACCCTAATTAGGATTAAGCGGTTTAGAAGATGAATGAATGATGAGAATAATAATAATAATAATAATAATAATAATAATAATAATAATAATAATAATAATACAAATAATAATAATATGATTATTACAAATTACTTTTCTCCTATCAGACAGTCGAAAAGACCCATCAATAAAATCTCCTACCCCATTATAGCTCTGGTCGTTGTCTTTTCATTGGTGATACACAACAAAACAATTCTGAATCCGTTGCTTTTTCAGTTGCAGCATATCATACTCTACACCATTTTTACTGTCTGAACATCCCATAATCCTGCGTATATACACGTTATTTTATTGTGTACTTACTTATTTGCCAACTTAAGCCTTTCCCTCTTCCTGGAGCATAGGACATCGATGACTGCCCTCTAGCGATGTCTGTTCCGCAGCGGCCCTCACCATCTGACTCCATCCCAGTCCTGTCAGTTGACAAGTCTCGGTGCCAGGTTTCCCAATTCCTTTTCCCTTGGCGGTTCCATATGAGTGACGGCATTGTGATGTTGGTCGCCGGCTTTGTCAGGGTGTAACCAAGTCATCCCCACCACCTTCTTAAGATTTCCTCCTCCATGGGACGCTGGTCCATCCGCTGCCACAGGTTAGTGTTGCATATTATCTCAGGCCTTCAGATCGATAGGATCCAGCACAGGCACTGGTTGACAAAAGTCTGGATTTTGTTCCTGGTGGCTTTTGTTAATCTCCATGTTTCTGCTGCATATAGCAGCACTGACTTTACTTTGGAGTTGAATAAACATATTTTGATGTCACAGCTGATCCCTTTGGAGCTTCTTTGGAGCTTCCAGATGTTTCTCAGATGGATCAATAATACACAGGCTTTGCTATATTCTGGTCTTCACTTCTGCATCTGTTCCGCCTTGCTTATCCACAGTGCTGCCAAAATACGCGAAAGACTCCACATCCTCCAGGGTTTCACCATCCAGCCTCACTGGTCACTTGCTACTGGTGTTGACCTTCAAGATCTTGGTCCTGCCTCTTTGGCTGTTTGGGCATTTTCTTGTGTACATAGAGGTAATTCAGACACGTGCACCGAGTGGGCTTTGTTCGCTATACCGCTTCAAAGTCAAGTGAATGATTTGATTGATATATCTAAACATACATGCACAGTTTTAGGCCTATATTTTCCATATCTTGGCCAACCAGAGCCTTGGGAATTCACGAGTTTGATCTCTCTAAAACAATCTATCTGTGCAGATGTGTTTGTCACATGTGTACACAAAGAAGCCTGCTTCGGGAGTCATTCTAATCAGATGCCCGAGCCACCTCAACTGGCTCCACTCAACGCGAAGGAGCAGCGGTTCTACTCCGAGTTCCTCCCGGATGACAGAACTTCTCACCCTATCTCTAAGGGAGAGCCCAGCCACCCTGCGAAGGAAACTCATTTCAGCCGCTTGTATTCGGGATCTCGTTCTTTCAGTCACTACCCAAAGCTTGTGACCATAGGTGAGGGTAGGAACGTAAATTGACTGGTAAATTGAGAGCTTTGGCTTCCGGCTCAGCTCCCTCTTCACCACGACGGACCAGTACAAGCTCTGCTTTACAGCAGAGGCTGCACCGATCCGCCTGTCAATCTCCCGCTCCATTTTTCCCTCACTCGTGAACAAGACCCCGAGATACTTGAACTCCTCCACCTGGGGCAGGACCTCATTCCAGACCCGGAGGGTGCATTCCACCATTTTCTGATTCTCATCCCGGTTGCTTCACACTCAGCTGCGAATTGCTCCAGTAAGAGCTGAAGGTCCTGGCTCGATCTGCAAAAAGCAGAGACGAGATCCTATGGCCACCAAACCAGAACCTCTCAACACCTTGGCAGCGCCTAGAAATTCTATCCATAAAAATTATGAACAGAACCGGTGACAAAGGGCAGCCTTGGCAGAGTCCATCCTCCACTGGAAACGAATTCGACATGTTGTTACCAATGCGGACCAAAAACTGGCTCTGGCAATACAGAGACGGAACGGTTCGCAGCAACAGGTCCGGTATTCCATACATTTATTTTTCAGATCAATTTTACTTTATAAAGTTTCACTTTAAATATTCACTGGAAACAGCAATGAAATATTTCAAATTTAAATTTCCATATGATATGCCCCTTTACTATCTATTCATAGTACTAGATAAACAAAGTCCCTTCCATACATGAACTGTGGACATGTAGTCTCTTCTAATATTGATTATTCATTCATTCATTCATTCATTCATTTTCTAAGTCGCTTAATCCTAATTAGGGTTGCGGGGACGCTGGTGCCCATCTCAGCCGACTCCGGGCAAAGGCATGGTTCACCTTGAGCAGCTCGCCAGACCACTACACATACAACCATTCACACCCACTGTCACACCTAGGGGAAATTTGGAACCGCCAATCAGCCTACTGTGCATGTTTTTGGACTGTGGGAGGAAACCAGAGTACCCAGATGAAACCCACGCAAGCACAGGAGAACATGCCAACTCAGAACTGAATTGAACCCGGGATTATTCTTGTTGTGAGGTGCACGCTCTAACCACTGCACCACCGTGCTGCCCATATTCATAATTATAGCTATAATACATAGTTAGAATATAGTTATTTGGCAATCAAAAAAATCTAATAAAAATTCACTCTTGTGTCTGGGTTTTTTTTTTAATTTATCAATTTCTTTTTTTTTTTTCTTTTTTTTTTTTTTTACAGTAAAGCTAGGAACTTTCAGATGTTTTTCACACAAAGAGATTTCAAGTGAAGAATCATAATTTAACAAGCAAACACTAGGCTAAAGCATCAGATTTGTAATAATAAACTTGTACAGCATTTGAACTACATACTTGGAAAAATGTACAGTAGCTATGGTGTGACGATCTCAAAACAGATGTGAAAACAGTGCCTGTGCCATTCAGGAGCAGAGTGCAATGTGGGCTCTGGAGGATTTTCATTTTAAAACCATACTCAGACGTCTTCCCATTCAGGTTCGACATCAATACATCAATTCAATTCAGTTCAATTTAGTATTTGTATCAGTGTATAGTTTGTAGAGTGCTTTCTACAGTTGACATTGTCACAAAGCAGTTTTACATAGTAAAAAAATATAGTAGGGCGCAGTGGTGGCCCGGGGATAGGGTTCTGTATTACTGATCCCAAGGGCAGGGGTTCAAGCCCCACTGCCACCAGGTTGTCACTGCGGTCCCCCCAGTGCAGCTAACTGGGTTATCAAAGGCCGGCCTTGTCTCTCACTGTCTGTGGTGAGAGGCATGTAAAAGAAACATTGAATATAGCAAAGAATTTAAACTTATGATATTAAACATTTGTCCATAAACCCTATACAACTCTAATGAACATGCCTGTGACTGTTTCTTTCCCATACTATAATAGGCAGTGCATTTAATGAAGTTTGATGGTGCTTTCGAATTCTATAGCTTTGTGACCAGACCCCAAGAACCATTATTAGCCATAATTTGAATGACTAGGTGATAATGTTAAAATGAATTCCTGGGTATCCAAATGTCCATATTGCTGATCTCAGTTGGAGATAAAGAAAGTGCAGTAAGCCTGGTAATGAATACTGAGTATAATTTAGTGTAAAATGATTTAAATGGTACTTAAAGGATTTTGATGCCACTTGGGACTGTGACGATCTTCCTCTCCGCTGCCTGAATGAGGTCAATTGATGATCTGGATTCACTCTTCTTCAGTCTCATGCAAGTAAGTGGCTGGGCCGAGCACCTGTATAGTACTGAATAATAAATTATGGTTTTGTAATATGCAGTCTATTGTCCTCTCCACATAAAGCTGAATAAGGTCTGTATCCCCATGGAAGTGCTCAGAATCCTGTCTCCTCATTGCATTCATTTCAGACTCCAACTGTGACATCCTATCATTATCCGCACTTTAACTTTAGAGGAATGCAATGCAAATACCTCGAAAAAGCACTTAGTGGCCCCTTACAAAGTTTACGGATTTCAGCAATCATGTTTATTTAGGTTTACAAAATATTGTAATTGTTTATACATGTGTCTAATTCTAAACTGTACAGTAGAGAGCTAGGACCAGTATAGAGAGCTACTAGAAACTGCAAGGTTCCATCATGAAATGTCGCTCATGCATCAAACTCACATGTTCTGATGCAACAGCGCGAGATTCTGAGAAGCCCGGAGCATTCGCTGCATTCATGCTGATATTTCAGCAGTATATTTATTTTTTCCCTTCCATTTATTACAACCCAATGCCATAAAAGGTAAATGCCATAAAAACGTTATGTTCATATGATTATCACCATATTAGGCATTTTTCAGATTCAGACAGGGAAGCCAACATGATGGTTGTTTTGTAGTTTAGCACCTTTGAGCCAGAAAACTTGGGGTGTGAAAGTAATATATCTAGGTTAAATAGATCTACTCATTCAGCATAGACTAAAATGCATAAGTGTGATTTATTTATTATATTATCGACTTGGATGAAGTGCTTGTTGCAGTTTTGACTCATGAGCATAAAGCGGTAGTATAACACTAAAGCGTTTTGCCTTGGTACTAAAGCTGATTTTGTGAACGCAATTTTTTGGGTGAGATGGCTGCTACGTGTACTCTTCAAGTCTCAAAAAAGAATCATAAATTCAGGATGGAAATGGGGCTATTCTGAGCAATGTCCATGCTTTTTGTAGATATGTGACAAGTTCAGCATATGTGGCCCCTAGTCAACGAGAGTGCCCAGAGGTCATTTGTGGACATCAACCTAATATAATGTAACTTGGCCAGTTTTTAGAACAAATGTAAAAATAAATGTCTACTTGCTATAAAACAATGTCCACATGGGAACATGCTGTATTCGTAGCCATTTAATCCCATGAAATCTATGACTATGCCAGTAGCCTATTGGCTAGTACTTGCTGTTGGCCATTTCCCTGATTTACATGTCCACCCGGGCGTGTTTAATGAGTGTGTCCCAGAGTGTCATATGAGCAAAACCGTTAGTGAGAGAGTGAGAGAAACACTGTCTACAAGAAACAATGCAGTTTGTAGTTTCTCCATATACTGGTCTCAGATAAAACACTATTTATAGAACTTTGGGATTGAAAAAGTGGTTTGGTATCAGATATCAGTCTGGGTAGTATGTCTGTTTCACTTATTTGATCAGACAGGTTATATATAATGAATATAGTCAGTTCTAGACATTGATTTATGCTTTGGAGAATAAAAGGTTTAGGCTTTAGAAGTATTATTCCAAACTCACTAATCATCTCCAAAGCCCTAAATAACTGGCTTGATCTTTTATATACAATAAGAACACCTCAGGAATCATTAGCTTCGTAAAATCAAACTTTTTTTTTCTTTTCTCGTTTTTGTTTCTATCAGTAAAGGCCTTCCAGTCTCTTTGTGCATTCTAAGCTGTAATTGGGATAAATGTTACTTGGGTTCTAGTCATGTTGAAGTGATTCAGCAGCCCATGCAGCTTTCAGAATTGCATGCTTGATCAAACTACAAAAATAAAACATGAAAACTGTGTCAAAGTTTCAGCAAGAAACTGGATTGACTCCACTTGTTTTGTTTTTCCTGGCATTGCAGCCGGACTGTATTCTTTTAAATCCAGCGTTCATCTGTTCATCAGATAACCATTCCATGTTTATCTACCATCCATGTATTTTAAAATATTTAACCCTTTCAGCGGCCACAGCATGAACTGTTAAAACAACTACTATGTTGCTTCCTTTGTTACTTCCAGGTCAAATCCCACGGCCAGAACTGGAGAGCATGCACAGAGTGTCGAGTCCAGTTTGAGTCCGGTTAAACTTATGCATACAAGAGTAGCTGTATTTGTAGCTGTAAAAGCTCTAATTGGGGTAAAAGCTAATTATGTCATAACCATGTTGGAGTGACTCGTCAGCCCTTGCAGCTTTCAAAATTGTCTGCCTGATCCTGTAATTCAGCACCTTGAACTGTGTGAGGAGTATGAGGTACGAGGTGCGTTGCGCAATCCAGTTTAAATGTAGACACCATGGGCTGTCTGTACGTTGATGGGGCATCTATTCACCTCAGAATGGTCTACAATAAAGAACCAGTTTCACTTCTTTTAGCACCCGTTGTTTAACCAACCAAGTGAAGGTTAGATCAGTGGCTATTGTCTTCTATGTCAGTGAGTTCACCTATTGTTGCATGTTACATCTGGACTTAAGATGTTTGATAGATTGTTTCTGTGATGACCAGGTTTTTGTTACTTGTTTTCTTAAATTTAAGTTAATTTGTCTAGGGTTTTATGATGCCTTTAGCTGCCTTTGCAACACAGGTATTCAATAGCTCATGGGGTTCTAGCTTTTGGTAGCAGAGGGCTAGCTTCACTGAAGCTAATTCAGCAGTTCTAATTCCAGTTCTTTCCCCCACTTGGGTGGAGATTCGTTTTTGTAGGGGAGCATTCTTTATCCACACCTTAGACCGTTTTGTCTGATGTGACACAACTATGAGATACAGTTAAAATCTGTGGTGTGAAAAAAACTAAATAAGCAGAGCTAAAATATGTACGTTGGACTTTATAACAGGATTTGAAGTGAGGTGTCTGATCTAAATCCAAAAAAATGAGATGGGAAAACAATATACAGAAAATAATGATACAGATTCATGGGTCAAGGAGATCCATGAAAAAATATGTTCATACTTCAGATCTAGATTAAATGATGGAGCAGGTAATGAGCTCCGGCTAGTTCCAGTAGTCTGTTCTGATGAATTGTTAACTTTAAATTACATTTCTGTCCTTTTACATTAGTTCATTATGGACTTTACAGACTTATTTCCTTTTATAGGCTTATGACATAGCACTGGCTAGCAATAAAGGCCAAGCATTACAGTCACATCACGGCGACATCATGATCTCTGCACTTTTCACTCTAATACCATTGATTCAAACGCCTTTATCTTTAACGTACAATTAACCATAACCTACAGAACAACATGGCTGCTGTCTTTTTTCTGAGATTTACATAGTCAGAGAAGTTTTTTTTACCATTATTACACCTAAAATTTTAATCTAGACTAAAATAAAATCAATGTATATAATAAATAAAACTATATTTTCAAAATAAATAAATATTTCAGCAGCGCCAAGTTCTTCCCCGACCCCACCACCTTTACCACCACCACCATCAGTCATGTCTTCTCATTTTGAAAATGAATGCATAATTTACAGAGCTTCAAGATGAATCCAGATATATTCCTCTGATATCCACCCTGGGTCAATTATTTCTCTTTATCAATATCTCCCATCTATATTGCATTGGATCATTTGCATTTCATAACCAAATACTAATATGCAGTCTTTGTATGAACCCTTTATGGTAATACACCAAAGGTTCTTAGGGCTATCAATTACTGTGCGTGTCTAAATGGAGAAACTGCAAGCTAATTTTCTGCCCGTTAAGGTGACAGGACATATAATCTCTTACAATCATTACCTCACTGATGTGATGACTTACTTTCCAACCCCCTGGGCAAGTCATTTAACTTCTGCAGACCCCGGCTGCACAGTTTATTGAAGAACATTCATGCAGCTGAAACTCAAAAGCTAAAAGCGGAAAAATTTACAGGGCGGCCATGGACAGAATGACCATCTACATCAGGGATTGGATCTCGTTATTATAAATGCAATTCGAAAGTATCTCCAGATCATACTGGATCACATGTTTGATGCGGTGATTAGATTGGTATTGAAATATTATAGTGTATTCAGTTCAATTCAGTTTTATTTGTATAGCACGTTTTACAATTGACATTGTCACAAAGCAGCTATACATAGTAAAACAAATTAATAAAGAATTTAAACATTTACAAACCCTTACACATCCTTAATGAGCAACCCTGTGGTGACGGTGGCAAATAAAAACTCCCTCAGTTGACACGAGGAAGAAACCTTGAGAGGAACCAGACTCAAAAGGGAAACCCATCCTCATTTGGGTGAAACCATAAAATACACACCATAAAGGAGAAACTTCACTAGAGTTTAACATGAAGTCCGGATGGTTATACCACAACTCTAAGTCCTAAATCATTTAAGAGAAAGAGTTTATATCACCAGCAGTAAAAAAGTCATCTTCACTTCTTCTCTGAGTGCACATCTAGGTCCATATGGATCATCATCAGCAGGAGTGAGGGCTTCCAAGATGACAACTCCAGCCAGCAGCATCACACCAGGACAGACCATAGGAGTCAGAAAGCAGAAGGATCAGGAGGATCACTGGAATCCCAGAAGAAGCATGTGTACCTCAGCAAAAACACAGAAAGAGAGAGAAAGAAAGAGAGCGAGCGAGAGAGAGATAGAGAGAGAGAGGTTGTTAGGTATGCTTATAATAGTGTATGCAGTGTACCCCATGTAGTAACAACAAAACAAGCCTGACTACATGAATTAAAAAAACAATTATAGGTCATTAAATTGGTTATGTCCCCTAAATGCTAAACCCACCACCATGCAATTGCATTCTGGCAATAATTGATTTCGTAGAATAATACTGGGCAGCACAGTGGCATAGTGACCAGCACGTCTACCTTACAGCAAGGTCATGGGTTTGATTCCCGGGTTGGGTCGTTTTTGTGTGGAGTTTCTATGTTCTCCCTGTGTTTGTGTGGCTTTACTCTGGGTACTCTGGTTCCCTGCCACAGTCCAAAGACATGAACAATCATGTGTGTGTTGCCTTACTGTGGTCTGGCGAGCTGTTCAGGGTGCACCGCATTCTTTGCCCAGTGTCAGCTGAGAAAGGCACCAGCCTCCCCGCAACCCTAGTAAGATCGGCAAATGAATGAGTGAGTATGTATCATTACCTGTTTATATCCCAGTAAAAAGAAAACTATTAAACAACAAATTAAATACATATAAATCGAAACATGCTTCCACAATGGATATATTTGTTTTTCAAATTGGAAATTACAACAAATGTGACAAATATATGTGACCCATCACCACAAAACAAGCCTTAAATGGACCATTCACTTACCAGAAATATTGAATAAACATGAAGTGCAGTGTTATTCCTTGGAATTAAAAAAAGGAATTCGGTACAAAGTCTTTCTGAAACTGTTTGCTTACTCCTCTATGCCATCTTTTTTATTTCTCCTGGAATTGTATGCCGTCTTCTGTCTCTTAGCACTTTCCACGATTCGGTGTTGCACTCCCAAGTTATCGCACATGTGCAAGATAGTTCCTTTTGTCCTGGGGTCTTGTATAGTTATTGGTGTTGTTCGCAGACACAGAACAAAAACAAGCTATATAACAGGTGAACTGTGAACTGGGGTGGTTTTACTGGGAAAACTTTGTATTCAGCCAAAATGAACTGATAATGGAAGATAAAGCACATTCAGTCATTTTAAAGCTGAGTTTAAGTCTGTCGGTCTTTTTACACCCGAGCCTAGTGGCTCATCACAGATGGAGGCTCGAGATATCTGTAGCACAAAGCGAATAGGAGTTCAACTCCTCCTGGATGGGACGCTCGTCCATCACAGGTTACCTTCCCAGTATTTATTTTTTTCCTTTATTGGTACCCATTTATACTGCTAGGTGGACAGAGTCACACTTGTGGTTAAGACCTTGCCTTGCATAACAGGGATTCGAACCCATGACCTCTTGATCTTTATTGGGCGCCCAGCACCCTAATCTCTACACCACCAGCCCCAGAGCTGAATGTATTCTCTATCTATATAATCATTTTGTGAAGCATTCCTTTGTGAAGGCTCACATATTAACATGTATTTTGATGACTCTAATAATCTTTAACCACAATGTAACTACTAATACACCAACAGTGTCCAGCACCTTTTCTTAAAAAAATTATTTTGTTGATAATTATTTGAAAAATAAAGCTCTTTTAGGCTTTATAAAGCTAACAATACTTATTTATTTAACCGTTTAGGTGGTTCTCAGAGGAAAATTGCTGAGACATTTTACACTACTGTGAGAAAAAGAGACAGAGCGATGGAGAGAGATAGAACGAGAGCATAGAAGGTCATAAATTATATCCGAGCTAAACAAGCTGTTGAATAATTCAGCATTGTAATGTGGCTAGGAGAAAGAATGAGAAGAGACTAGCTGGCAGATTATTCAGTGTGAAGATGGGGAATTAGCCTGGAGCTTTGCATCTTTAACTGGAGAGTCCCGTTCTGAAGAATTAGACCAATGTACCTGAATATCAGGAGCCATGCTGTCAGGCAAAACAGCATAAATACCTCACTGTGCCTCACTTGTCTATGTTGGAAGAAGGTAATTTTTGCTGTTTGTCCATTGTACATACAGTGTGTTAAAAAACTTTAGCTGTTAAAATAAAGATATTATCTAACCTATGCAAATAAACACCTCTGGCCTTGATATGTTATTTGTTTGTTAATCTGTTTTTATAATTATAATAATAATAATAATAATAATAATAATAATAATTATACCCCTCCTTGAATCGCCACCTTATCGTGGTGGAGGGGTTTGCGTGTCCTAATGATCCTGGGAGCTATGTTGTCG
>JBCNYH010000017.1:19418635-19436230 GCA_039654325.1 Tandanus tandanus
ATATATATATATATAAATATATTAGTAACTTATAATTTTTATATTTACATATCTATCTATCTATCTATCTATCTATCTATGTATATACATACATATATATATGGATATTCCATATGTATATTGTATATTGTGTATATATATATAGATGTTTGTAATTTTCTTATTGAGACTTTTATCTTTTCTTTACTTGGTATGGAGCAACTGTGTGCACACACTTTCTTCCAGAATTAATAAAGTATTCTAATTCTGATATAAACAAGTATATAAACAAGCTCTGTTACTGATGCAGAAAGTACAAAATTACTAATGGTGTAACACACACACACACACACACACACACACACACACACACACACAGTGAGTAATTGTGGGTGAACTCACAAAAGTTAAAACGATGGCCCCAATCGCAGCATACAGCAAGTGCAGCCAGGAAACCTAAACACAGGAAAGAAAACACTCATCAGTTTTATTTATTACTGCAGAATTCAACACTAAACACACACACACTTACATTTACATTTTCAGCAGATGCTCTTATCCAGAGCGCCTTACAATTATCATTTCTATACAACTGAGCAATTGAGGGTTAAGGGCCTCGCTCAAGGGCCCAACAGTGGTGATAGAACCACTGACCTTCGGATCAGTAACCCATCGCCTTAACCACTAAGCCACCACTTCCACCGCAGTTCCTACCGCAGTTCCTTCCGCAGTTTCATTTGCATGTCTCTGGACTGTTTGAGGAAACCGGTGCACCCAGAGAAAACCTTCACAAGCATGGGGAGAAAATGCAAACCCCACACAGACACGCCCAAACCCAGGACTTGAACCCAAGACCTTCTAGCTGTGAGGCAGACGTTCTAACCACTATGCCACCATGTCACTCTCAACATAAACAGAGTTGCATAAATGTTTCATGACATCCATAAACTCAATAATAAGTGTGATAGAAGTTTTGGTGTTAAAATTAAAACAGAAACAAATGTATTTATTTGTATACCTTACATCAGTGAACGTGTGTCTATTTATGGTGTCCAAGGTGTTAACCAAGTACATACTGTACACTATATTACTTCAGTTAAATGACAATTATATGAATGACTATATTGCTAAGACATAAATCAGTAATAAGGAGATTCTATGTAAACAAACACTCAATGTAGTTATTTGCTAAGTTTCTTGCTTATATGTACATATATAAGCAGTGACCACATCCAAGATCATTTATCTATCTATTTATTCATTTATTTATTGTTTGTTTGTTTGTTTCTGTGACTATTAGCTGTTATTTAATTATTCATATATTCAAATTCATATAAAAGCATTTACTGTAACTGCTATAAACAAATACAAGCACTGGCACAAAAAATACATTGATATCATTGGCGTATTATACAAAAATGTTGCATCTGTATTACCCTGACAATCGAAGAAATGCCTTTTCATATACTCTATTTGTATGTACTTTATTAGGGTGGCATGGGGCAGAGTAGTTAGCACGTCCGCCTCACAGCAAAAAGGTCCTGGATTCGAATCCCAGGTTCGGCTTGGGCGTTTCTGTGCTCTGAGTTTGCATTCCTGCTTGGGGTCGCGTGGGTTTCCTCCAGGTACTCTGGTTTTGTCCCAAAGTCCAAAGACATGCACATTAGGCTAATTAGCTGTTCCAGATTGCCTCTAGGTGTGAGTGTGAATGGTTGTGTGTGTGTGGCCTTGCAATGGACTAAAGAGCTGTTCAGGGTGTAGCCCGCCTTCGCCCAGAGTTGGCTGAGACAGGCTGCAGCCTCCCCACAACCCTAGTAGAATTAAATGGTTTAACAAATGAATGAATGAACATTTTTGATTATTCAATAATCATTCTAAAGATATATAATTATTCTAAAAAAATATGAGTGAGTGAGTATATATATATGACAGAACATTCACAGGGCCAACACACACACAACCATTCACACTCTCACCTGGGGCAATTTGGAACAGCCAATTAGCCTAACGTGCATGTCTTTGGACTGTGGGAGGAAACCAGGGTTCCTGGAGGAAACCCACCCAAGCAGGGGGAGAACATGCAAACTCTACACAGAAATGCCAAAGCCTGGGACTCAAACCCAGGACCTTCTTGCTGTGAGGCAGATGTGGTAACCCCTATGCCACCATGCTGCATTAAGTACAAATGGAGGTGGCGAAGAAGTTTCTATTATGTTCATAGTTTTGTGTCTCTTAGAAAGAACGACAAATGAAATTACTTTGTATTTTTTTAAAAAACTGAACAAGAATTTAAACATAGGGGCCCACAGAGTTAAACGCTTTAAAAGACTTGACATTACCATTGATGACGCAAAATTTAAGATGTGTTTGGACTGAGAAAGACTGTTATATGGAGAAAAGGTCTTTATGTAGAGCTGTTAAAGTACTGTTGAAAGGTCATTTTATTTCTTTGGGCCGTCTCACAATGTACTTTTAATGAAGTGGGGGGGGGGGGAGCACATCATCTTTGGTTGAAAATATACTGTATGTTTCTTCAGATTATTCATGACTCTCAAAGAGGAATGGTCATCTCATTTTTTTTTTCCGGCTTTTTTTTTTAAATAATTGATTCAGATTGAAGTTAATTGGATGTACGCCTCTATCTTCAGGAAGGTAAAATTCCATGTTTAATTCTTGTCATAACAAACACTTAAAAAAAAAAAAGTGGCTTTTATGCGAAGTGAATGTTACTTTTGAATTCAGGACACTGATGGGTGATTAAGAGGAGAATACTTTCCATTTAGTCTGGGAAACTACAGAGAGCTTTCAGAGGTTAGCAGTGGCCATTTATAAAACCAATCCTTTGACCTTATCTTTCTGTGTGTGTGTGTGTGTGTGTGTGTGTGTGTGTGTGTGTGTGTGTGTGTGTGCGCGTGTGTGTGCATCCAGGACTGATGGCCCTGCACCGATCCTCAGGTACCGATGGAGATGCTGCGCCAACAAATCACCCTGTGTACCTGCAGTTTTTTACAGTGATGCATCAGCCTTAGCTCCAACACTGCTGTGCTGGACATGCAGCCTCTTATCATACTAACAAATGTGCTTTAATATTTATACCCACACAAACACACGTATCTGAGCACTAAGGATGATGTCATGAGCATAGCAGTACCCACTGATAATGTCACCTTCACCTTTCTCAGTAACAGGATGGAGATTCTCAGTAGTTCTGGCTTCCCACAGCCTTGACGAAGCTGCTGTCACAAAATGGACTTTCAGGAACATAACGCACACATTTGACCCCTGGAGCTCTTTTATGGTCAGGATTAGGTTCATTACCTGCTGATGTGGCCTTTATGCGTATCTATGTGTGCTTAAGGTCCTTCATGTCTGTATTCCGCCACTCATTGGCTTTTAATGGGTTGCTAATGTGATGGCTGCAAAGGAACAGCTCATTAGGGTCTTAATGATAAAGCCAGATGCCGAGGCCCATGGGTAGATTATTGCGCACAATAATCATTAATATGGTTGAAGACCAAATGTCTCTAGAGAAGCTGTGATTAAAAAAAAAAAAAAAGGGGGGGGGGGGGGGGTTGGGGGATGGGTGGTCCTTTTCTATTCAACCAGCCATTTCACTCGGTCACTCACTCACTCACTCATTTTCCCAACCACTTAATTCTATTAGGGTTGCGGGGAGGCTGTAGTTTATCACAGCCAACACTCGGCGAAGCCACGGTACACCCTGAACAGCTCATCAGACAATCACAGTGCAACACATACACAATCATTCACACTCACACCTAGGGGAAATTTGAAACAGCCAGTTAGCCTTACATAAATGTCTTTGGACTGTGGGAGGAAATCGGAGCACTCGAACCCAGGACCTTGCTGTAAGGTGGACGTCCTAACCACCATGCAACCGTGCCGCCCCAAGCTATTTCGGTTCTGCTAATTTCTATATAGTGGTATAGCAAATAGGAAACAAAACCAACTGATGACACAGTCTCAAAGATCTGCGGCACACGGTGTAGTTTATATAAGGATGGTTAACCAGAGGTGTGAGGAGACTACATGAGAAGAAATGGGAAAAAAAGATGCTCGGAGAAAAAGTGACAAAAAGACAAAGGGAAGGATAAAAAGGACCTGGGGTACTCCAGGGTAGAATTAATACAGGGACATCTGCAGACATAAGAGTAAATGCGTCTTTGCATCACTAGCATTCAACCAAATCAGAGCGTCTATTTGGATCCTTATCTACAGTGCAGAAATAAAGGCAACCATACCATGTAATTTACAAATCCAATTTAATGGTGCTCTAATGACAGTCAACACGCCCCCCTCCCTCCTTTATTTCCACTTTGCACTGCAAGAGTGGTGCTCTGCTGAAGTGATGGTTGCCAGGTTACTGCCTCTCAAAATGCACAATCATAAATAACAAGGAGTCTATTTAAAAAAGGACATGAGCGAACTTTGAGATTCTGGTCATGTAAGATTGCAGAGGTAGGAGTTCTCTCACACTATACGAAACTGTGTGCTGACATGCCTCGTTTTTTTTGTTCTAGGGAAGAATTAACATGAATTTATTTTTTAAGACACAATCAACTGTATTATGTTTATGAACATTTTAACAAATCTGTATCCGTCGTGTCGAAGAGATTTAATTCTTGATTCATTACACATTCAAGCCATCCTTTCATTATGTTTCCACAGGTATGTTAGGATACAGTATAGTATTTTAGCCTTTCATGAGTTTTACCAAGGACATTGCTGGGGCCCATTATTCAGAACGAGGATATTTTAAGCCTTGCTTTTATAATTGTTTTTTTCTTTAAACTGACCAGACTGACACGTTAAATGGGCATCCAAATCCAGCAAACAACTGTAAATAAGCACATATCTGTATTCATAGTTACTTTCTCAAAAATATGGCATATTAACTAACTAGCTGATCACCGATACATTGTTAGTAGATCAAAACCATCCATGTCAATGATCGTAACACATTTTAAAATCTAAACAACAACAAAAAAGGTCATGGTGAAGTTGCTGCAAGACATTTGTTCATTAATTTTCTAAGCTGCTTAATCCTAATTAGGGTCACATGGAGGCTGGTGCCCATCTCAGCCAACTCTGGGTGAAGGTGGGGTACACCCTAAACAGCTTGCCAGGCCATCGCAGGGCCAACACACTCACAACCATTCACACTCACAGTCATTACTAGGGGTGATTTGGAACAGCCAAGTAGCCTACTGTGCATGTTTTTGGACTGTGGGAGGAAACCCGCGCAAGCACGGGGAGAACATGCAAACTCCACACAGAAACGCCCTGAGACCAGGAATGAAACCCAGGCCTTCTTGCTGTGAGGTGGACGTGCTAACCATTGCGCCACCGTCCTGCCGCTGCAAAACAAGATTATCAGCAATTTCCTTATCTGGTGTAAGCCGCTTGTTTATAGAAAATTGGTTATGAAAGACAACAAATTTAGTTGGTTCAATTTATAAACTGATGAAAAGGATGGCGGCAAGGTGGTGTAGTGGTTAGCGCGTCCTACCTTGGACTCACTCCTGCTGATGAAGATCCATATGGGCTAAGATCTGCATTCAGAGGCTGTGAAGACGACTGTTCACTGCTGGTTATATAAACTCTTTTGCTACAATTATTTAGGACTTACAGTTGTGGTATACCGGACTACATGTTGGATTGTAATGAAGTTTATCTTATATGGTTTGTATTTTATGGTTTCACCCAAATGAGGATGGGTTTCCCTTTTGAGCCTGGTTCCTGGTTAAAAAGCGCTATACAAATAAAAATGAATTGAATTAAATAATGGCTGAAGTACCCTTGAGCAAGGCACCTATCCCCCAACTGCTCACTAAGTGCTTCAGTGTGTGGCAGCCCACTGCGCCGAGTGTGTGCTCACTGTTTACATGTGTGTGCTCATTTTGGATGGGTAAAATGCAGAACTAAAATTTTCCTTGCAGGATTAATACAGGATATATATATTTAAAAAATAGAATTTTGGAAAGCTGCATCATTCTGGGGGCAGTATGGTGGCACAGTGGTTAGCACATCCATCTCACAGCAAGAAGGTCCAGGCCCCGATTCTCAGGTTTGGGTGTTTCTGTGTGGAGTTTGCATGTTCTCCAAGCGCGTGTGTGGGTTTCCCCAATGTAATCCGGTTTCCTCCCACAGTCCAAAACTTGCACGTTAGGCTAATTGGCTGTTCCAAATTGCCCCAGGCGTGAGTGTGAATGGCTGTGAGTGTTGGCCCTGTGATGATCTGATGAAACATTCAGGGTGTAGCCTGTCTTCATCCAGTGTTGGCGGAGAGCCAGCCTCCCTGCGACTCTAGAAGGAGTAAGCAGTTCGCCAAACGACTGAGTGAGAGAGATTCATATTGTCTTCTTGTTTCTGCAAATGAAATATGACTCTAGTAAGCAGTTCAGTTATTTTAACTTTGTCGAATTCCTTGGGAATGACAACTATTTAAATAAATATGAAAAATTAAGATTGTCCTCTTACTTTGATATTCCAAACAAAGCTCATTTAACCACAATAAAATTATCACACAGAGGGTTGAAAAGTGGTGGAGATTTTTAACTATGCAGAATTAAGCACATAGCACAGTTCATTACTGACTACTCTAATATCCTAGTTATTTGCTTAAAACTAAATAAATAAATAAATAAATAAATAAATAAAAGTTGTGGGAGAGACATACAGAAGATCAAGATGGGGGGGGGGGGGGGGTGTTTCCAAACACCGCCTACAGGCCCCAAAATTTCCTGCTCTGCCCCTACACTGTGGTATTTCACGCAGTACTTGTAGTTGTAGTTATTGTTTATCCTTGCAGCAGTAAGTCATAAGGTTATTGAGATTGACAGTACACCTTTTCAATTTTTAACAGCATATATACAGTACAATCCCAATTCCTATTTGCTATACCAACAAAAGATTTGGGATGCTGTTCAAAACAAAATAATAAAAACAGAATGCAATGATTTGTAAATCTCATACGCCTGTATTTCATTCACAGTAAAACATAAAAATACATAGTAATGTTAAAGTGAGACATTTCTATATTTAAAATATTAACAGGCAGCATGGTGGCAGAGTGGTTACCACGTTTTCCCCACAGCGAGAAGGTACTGGGTTTGTTTCTGTGTGGAGTTTGCAAGTTCTCCCCATGCTTGTGTGGGTTTCTTCCCACAGCCCAAACACAAGCACATTAGGCTAAGTGTTTGTTTAAATTGCCCCTAGGTGTGGATGTAAGTGTGAATGGTTGTGTGTGTTGCCTTGTGATAGTCTGGTATGCTGTTCACAGCATAACCCACTTTCGACCAGTGTCGGCCGAGATAGGCATCAGCCTCCCACCAACCCTAATAGTAGGATTAAGTGGCTGAGCGCATGAGTGAGTGAGTAAAAGTGGAAATATTAACGAGTAAAGGCTACTGCAAGTGCAGGAATTTAAAGAAATATAAGTAAAATTACAAAATAAACATACTTGGAGCAAAGTCAAGAGCATCAGAATAACGCTGTGGCATGGATAAAACAAGGCTGAACAGGAAAGGTTGCTAGACAAGGAGAAACTCAAGTGAGCCAACTTGTACATGTGGGTGCATAATAATCAGAGACAGTATAAAACAGGTGCTCGGGCTTTGGTCATGTGATATGCAAGGGCTGATGGGAATTGCAGTCTGAAGGGCTTAGTTGAAAGCATTAAGTGCCATTTAGCTCATTATGAATTTGATGGCAGTAACATGTCTCAAAAAAGCTGGGACCAGGAGCAACCAAAAGCTGGAAAAGTAAGTGGTGCTAAAAAGAAACAGCTGGAGAGGTGTTTTGCAACTAATTTGGTTAATTGACGGCAGGTCTGTAACATGTTCCTGAGCCCATGCAGTGATTTCCATGAGGGAATCATTAAAAACTGCATGTTTTTAATGCAGTGCCACCTCGAAGATCACAAGCATCCATTATCGTTTTTCAGCCTTGTCCCGTGCTGACATGGATTTATCCATTTTCTCTGAATCGTTTGACGATGTTATGTACTGTGGATGATGCGATGTTTAAAGTCTTTGCAAATTTATGTTGAAGAACCGTTTTTTGCAGATAAGTGAATCTCTGCCCAGATACTCATTTTATACCCAGTCGTGTTACTGACCTGTTGCCAGTTAACCAAATTAGTTTAGTTGCCCCATCTGTTTCCTTTAGTGCCACTTACTTTTCCAGCCTTTTGTTACTTCTGTCCCAATTGTTTAGAGATGTCTTCCTGCCATCAAACTCAAAATGAGCTTATCTCTTGTACTAGTAAAATGTCTCACTTTAAACATTTAACACGTTTTCTTTGCTCTACTGTGAATAAAATATGGCTTTATAAGATTTCCAAATCATTGCATGCCGTTTTTTAATTTACATTTTACAAGGCATCCCAACACTTTTTGAAATTGGGATTGTGTACTAAATACTAATTGTAGGTGAAGTATGCAATCTCAATCAGGCTTTCACCTCCAGCATGCCCAAAACATAGCTACAAAAAAAAAAAAAAAAAAAAGGCTGAAATGGATTTAATTGGCATTTAAAATGAGAAGCTACATTTCCAGTCATTACTTATGCTATTTTTAAGACATGCAGAGTTGACTAAGGTTAAATGAGAAACATGAAGAGATTCTAAATCTACATCTGGAATTTATTATGCACGCCTAAATTACCACTGCATTACAAACTGCATTAAAATAATTCTAAGATTCATTATACACGTGTTCAGGGACTGTCATGAAATGAGTGGTTGCATAGAGACATGATATAATACGTGCCACATAAAAGAATAATCCCAATGAACATATCTGAATCCTTTTCTTGGTGGTTTACCCCAAGGTGTTAATCTGACTGTGAATGGTTGTGGGTGTTGCTCTGCGATGGTTTGGCGAGCTGTTCAGGGTATATCCCACCTTTACCCAGTGTCGGCTGAAATAGGCGCCAGCCTTCCCTCAACCCTAATAGACGATTAAGCGGTTCTGGCAATGAGTGAGTGAGAGCATTATATTGTAAACCAGGGGTGTGATGAAATGCCAGTTGGGCGGTACGCCAAAATAATGAAGTATAAAATAAGGCTCATTTGTCACAAGGACTTGATGTTGATCTGATCATTTATCAAACATTACTTTATCCCTTGAATTGTTTTACTTGTGTATAAACAAATTTGTAATCAGAATCAAATTGATGAAGGAACGCTAAACTAACCAGCGAGACCTAAAAGAAATTAAAGGTTTGAACAATCTGGACTTGTATCATGGTATATAATTCTTCTTGATTGGTGTAGCAGCCTGAGAGTCGTGGACAGATGGATGTCAGTTAAGCATGGACATCGGAATATTAGGCAACATCTGGAAGGCACTTAGATCGCAATTCTACTGGAATATTTCAACTCATTAATGCAGTGGGAAAATGAGATATAACTATATTTATTTACTCTATTTGTCACTTAAGTATCAATACATCTCACCTTTATTATACACCTCTGCCAATGAGGTTGTGCTTCCATCAGCATTGGTTTGTTTGTCTGTTTGTCTGTGTTTCTGTTTTTCTTTGCAACTTTACACTATGTTATGAATGCATTTTAATGAATTTATTTGGAGAGGTGGAGTATGGCCCGAGTAACACTCCACTAGATGTTGGTGGCGATCCGAATCACAATCATAATAAAAGCCTTCAGTTTGCTACCTAGCATAAAGATTTGACATGGAAGTAATGGGAATTTCAGAGTGATGTACATGTCAGGGTCAAAAAGGAAGTGCATGAAGTGATGCACCCAATGCTATAATCTGGAGTTGCAAAAAAGCAATTTCTACAAGACTGTGTTCAACTTCATAAATAAAAATAGCTGTTCCATAGAACGCAGTAAACCCTCAGCCAGGACGCCTCATGTGCACGGAGGACTAAAGCCATCACCCATATGAACAGTTTCGGACAATCTACATGTTATTAGCCACCGTACACACAGGTTTAGATCATAGGGAGTGCCTATACAAAATTTCAGGAAGCTATCATGCATATGATCTGAGCTATGGCCCGGAAAATCTATATGTTCAAGGTCATTGTGCCAAGGTCAAACGTCACATATGCAAATTAGCTACCCCACACACAGATTTAGGTCATAGGGAGTGCCTATGCAAAAGTTCAGAAAGCTATCATGCATAAGAGCCGAGCAATGGCCCAGACAATCTTTATATGTTCAAGGTCACTATGACAAGGTCAAAGGTCACATATGCAAATTACCTTGCCCACACACAGGTTTAGGTCATAGAGAGTGTCTATGCAAAATTTCAGAAAGCTGGCCTGTGCTTGGGTCAAGCAAAGGCTGGGACAAAGTTATTGTCACTCTGCCCGCCCGCCCGCCCGCCAAGCCAACAACAATACCCAACTACAACACTTAAACAAAAACTTACAGAACAACATTTACATACAGTAAGATCTATCACAAACAAAGGTTTGGTCAGGAGCCAAGTAGCCATTTAGATTAGATCAACCAAAAAGCTGAAATATATAGGGCTTGTTAAGAAAACAATAATGAAAATAATATTTAGCAGAGATTGAGATAAGGAGGGACATGAGCTGCCTTGCCAGAGGTTTGTGCTCTACAAAGCTACGTCCACTTAGGAAGCGACGAGTGACACACAAATCGCTTTGCCGCTGAACTGCAGGCAAAATTGCTAATTTTCCACAGTGTGTGGAAGCGAATCAGATAAGGTTTTGGCGAACTATGTGTTTGGTTGCACCTGTCATCAATGGTATCTTTAAGCTCTGATTGGTCGAATCTTTGTGCACTTCGTGAAAGTTCATCTCAGTTGAACTCCATGCCTACCCACCTTGCGTCACTTGAGTCACTGGCGTTCATTGATATGTTCTTTGCATATTCATTTGTCAATCTGTGCTTCCTGTGTGAATGCGGTGTTAAGTGCTTTTTTGTCTTCTTCTTTTTTTATTTTTAAAGATTTTAGTCAGTTGTGTAATAGCCAATCCATATAATTAATGAAGAAAGAAATAAATACAATTATGTAAAATGCCCAAACAATTATTGGTCAATCTTTTCAAATACTTTAACCATTCCTGAAAAGATATTCATTCATCTACAGTTTTCCCTACCTTTCCCTGGTCAGGGATGCCATGTATCCTAATTCTGTCCTCAAGAGGCCTTAGAGGGCATATATCCTGGATGAGGCCAGTCGATTACTAAGCATGAACCGACACATTCACACATTTATTCACACCTGGGGACGTTTACTCTAGACAATCCACTTACTGGCATGTTTTGTGCCACAATGGGACACTGGAACTGTGAGGCAACACTGCGCTGCCTGTTGAGAAGAGCACTGCCTGCCCCCAATCCCCTCACCCCACCCGCCGGCCGAAAAAAAAAATCTATGCACCCTAATATTTTATTGGACCACCTTTACTTTGATTACCGCATGCATCTCCAGTGGTATTATTCTGATAAACTTTTGTAGTATCGCAACTTTAATTTTAGTCCAGAGTTGCATTAATTGTTACCTTTTGTGTGAGCAATGCGGAAGGTTTGCTCGCTTTACCATTCATTCATTTTGTGCTGAGCTTCCCATTCTCCAGCACAGCCCGAACATTCTCAATAGGGTTTAGGTCAGGACTCTGTTTTACCAGTTCAGGTGTCCTGAACCACTCTTTCACTATGTAAGCCCTAATGTTATATCCATGCCATTAGGGAAGAGAAAGTCCACTGATTCGATAACCTGGGAATTTATTTCATACATGTCATCAGCTGACTTAACTATATTGCCACAAAATGTTGCTAAGCCTTCACCTGAGCAACTGAAGCAACCCCAGATCATAGCACTGCCAGAGGCTGGTAGTGTCACTATACATGAGTATACATACTATCATGGGTATGTTACTTCTTGCTCTTCCTTTCCTACCTCGATATGCATGTCGCTCAAGAATCGGGTAAATTTGGACTCATCAGATCACATGACCTTTTTCTATTGCTGAAGAGTCCTATCTTTATACTCTTTGACAAACTGAAGCCTTTAAATCTGATTACTTTTACTAACAAATGTTTTTTTTCTCACCATGCAGCTTTTTAGTCCCAATCCTGTGAGGTCTTGTTGCATTGTGTGTGTGAAAATTCTCTTGCTTTCACTATTAAACATAGCTGTCCATTTTTTCGAGTTCTACTGTTTATTTTTTACGATTCACCTTCAGTAAGAGTTTATCACGGTCAGTCAGGATTTTTCCCCCCTTTCTTTCTGACCACATTTCTTGTGTGATGTTGACAGTTTAGCACTGTCCTTACGGGTTTTAATAATGTATTGGACACTTCGGAACACAACCCCAGCCATCTCAGCAATCTCCTCAGTTGTTTTTTTGGTTGATGCAGGCCAATCATTTTTCCCTTCTGAAACAACAGGATATGCCTTCCGTGAAGGTTATTTAAGAAAAGAGAAGGTACTCACTGCATCAGTTAAGGTTAAATAACATGCTGCCAGCTGCAAAATGTTAATAATTACAATAAATTACATACTTGCTCATTTAAAGCCAGAAGGTTTTTTTTTTTTTTTTCTTTGCAGAGCAGTGTACATACATACACACATATACACATGAAACACAGTGGTACTGCGATTGGCTCCTGATCCATCATGACCCCTGGTTAGGATAAAGTGGTTGCTGAAGATGAATGAAAGTACAATATGAATGTACAAGTATGTTTTGTATTTAGGCATGTTTGCTGTTGTCTTGTTTCTTGTAAGGTAACATAACACCGCTGTCCATAAGAGCTCCGAGAAATACAGGATGAGCTGTCCTTCATCAGAAACACACTATTGTCCTCTGGTCCATTTGCATTCATGCCTAGCCACAGAAAGAATGTTTCAGTGATTGAATGAATTCTCCGTGGCATGTTGTACACAGCATAAGTTCAGTCAGAGCATCTGCTGTGATAAAAGGAAGCCTTTAGAACATTCTGTGATCTGCTGGAAAGCAGAAAGAGACACAATAATTTAATCATTGGTGCTTCTACCATTAACGGGTGTAGAATGAAGAAATGTGTTTCCTGGATTGGCTTTGATTTGTTTTTTTGTCTTTTGCTTTTTTCGTGCATGGTTGTCAAGTCAAGCCAAATGCCCTGAGACCCAAGAATAATGCTAAGGGTGAAGGTGAAGGTGCTTTTAACTGTGTGGTCTTGTGTGTCGTATGGCTGCCTTGCATGGCTTCCTGTGTTTATTTGCCTTGTCAGTTGTGTATGTCCTCAGAAATTAACATTTACATTAACATTTATTACATTTTGCAGACCTTCTTTTTCAGATCGACTTGTATTTTTATTTAATTTATACAATGGAGCCTTTCAAGGTTAAAAATGCATATTTACCACTGAATGTGTTTTATCTTCCACTGTCAGTTCATTTTGGGTAACAACAAATTTTTCACAGCAAAAAAAAATAAAAATAAAAAATAAATCAAATAAAATAAAACAGCTCATGGGCTTAGTATTAATTATTTACCTGTTTTACATCTTGTTTTGGTTCTACGTCTGTTTGCAATAACAAAAACAATAACAAGACCCCAGGACAAAAGGAATGACCGTGTGCAAGTATGCTAGGCAGTGTAACACTGATTCACAGAAAGTGAAATAGTCTGAAATCAAGTGTGAAGAAACAGGAAATAAAAAAAGATGGTGATGTTTACTGATATCACCGCGCCCGTTGCAGGGGTCATTGACGCACGCTTACAGGAACCAGCAAATGGCTTCAGAAAAGACATTGCAGGCAACTCCCTTTTATTTCCAAGAGATAGCACTGTGTTTTATAATTATTTGATCCCACTGGTAAGTTAATAGGCCAACAGTGGAGGCTTGGTGGAACTGAAGATTGAACCACTGACCTTCTGATCAGGAATCCAGAGCCTTAACTACTCACCACTACTGGCATTAATACACAATGTGCACATGAACTGTAGGGTTACTATAAGGATTGTGACATGACAGGGTCAGTAAGTTCAGTACGGTCTGAGTTCTCGGGTGTGCCCTCTAGTGGAATCATGCATTAACACGCATAGTTCAATAACGATCATAACGCAGATGGTTGTATGGATTACCAACAACTGTATCTCCCAAACCTCTTTCACAGTCATGTGTCAATATATTTCTATCAAAACACAAAATTGTTAAAAAGTAATATATAATGTACTGAGATATTGTGGTAAAATGGTCACAGTGTTGAGGATCATGTTCACACATGCATTGTTTATTAGCTTGGGTGGTTGGCTAAGTTATTTCTGCCTGGTTTACTGCACCTTAGTAAAAAGGCTGCGGTACAGAGTTCCTGTGTGCACAAGATAATAACTTTGGGGACCAGATAATTCACTTGATTGCACAAGATAATATTTTGTGTGCACAAGATTAAAAAAAAGGACACTTTACGGGAGATTAGGGGCTCTATACTGCTCAAGTTAGAACTACTTGAGAATCTTTCAGAAATTTTCATTTTCTCATCACCAGCTGCACATTACAGCTTACCAAAATAGACTATCCTCATATCATTCTCACCCATTATTTATTTATTTTACCTTTTTTTTTTTTTTTGGAAATCACACTTAAACTGTTTTGGGATTCTGCTCAGCTCTTGCCAGACCACGTGTTTGGAAGTTGTATTGATGCTGAGGCAACACTAGAACAATCTGAAACAGCATCATCAATCAAGGCCTTCCAGGAGTTTTGTGCAGTGCCCAGATTAATCTCAGCTGTATGAGCTATCGAGAATCTAGACTTATGCGGTCAAGAAGGATGGGGGTGTTTGTTTTTTTTAATCCAACTTTATGCTGGATTACACATCAGACTTTTCTTGAAGCCAGTAGTATGGCTATGAATACATATATGTTTACAAATTAAAAAAAATAATAAATCACATTATTCAAAGAAGGGAGGCAGTGGCGTAGTGGTTAGCACGTCTGCTTCGCAGCAAGGAGGTACTGGCTTTAAATCCTGGGCTCTGCAAGGTGAAGTTCTCCCAAAGCTTGTATGGGTTTCCTCTGGGCACTCCGGGTTTCCTCCCACCGTCCAAAGTCATGCACATTGGGCTAATTGTCTGTTCCAAATTGTCCCAAGGTGTGAATGTGAATGCTTGTTTTGGCCCTGTGATGGTCTGGCAAGCTTTTCCGAGTGTACCCTGCCTTTGCCTAGAGTCGGCTGAGATAGCCCCCCCCCCCGCGACCCAAGTAGGATTAAGTGATTCAGTGAATGAAAGAATGAATAAATGAACATTACTTTTGGACTTGTTAAGTGTTTTATTTCAATTCCCTTTATTCCAAACAATGGTTATTAATTAAAACTTGTTTATTTATTTGGGATAGTAGGAGTCATATTAAAGTTTGAATTAATATTCACGCTTTTGGTTCTTGGAGTTAGAGCGCTAGAAAGGTCAACTTGTAGCAACTCTAGAGAAGTGAACTTGGGTGTTAGAGAGATGCTGTATGAATTGAACATATTAATTATTAAAATAGGAATTTATAGACATTTGTGAAGTCAATGTTACTTGCAAGTCTGGTGTACTCACTGAGTAAAAAAACATCATGATGATCCTTATTACATGCTAAAAAGGAATAATTAAAAATTCTTGCACGTGCACACGTAAGTACATGAGATCTTCTTGGCAGTGCACGACATCCAATGATGTTAAGCTAGCTCTGCGCTATGCTATGCTGCTAGTACTTATATGACCAGGTATGCCAATTTTAGAAGCACACTGTTTTTTTCCCAGACTGGACATGGGAAGTCTGCACTGGTTGGAGCTGGTGCCTCCTCATTCTGGCTTCTTGCAGATGCTCATAACGTCGCTTATTGAAGGACTGATAGGCAGTTTTTCCAGTAGTGCATCAAAGCTTTCTGTCTACACCAGTAGATGGGCCCCCCTGATGTCGTCATGCTTCATTAATTGAATGAATGTGAATGTGTTCTTACTCACAAAGGGATGGATCTACTGCAGTTAAGTAGACCATCCTAAGTTCTTTTCCTTACTACTTTTCCATGAACTTGTTGGTTAATGTCATGAGGTCATGGAAAGGTGTGAGAATTCATAAAGGTTTTAATCAAGACAACTGCGGTTCTGACTGCACTTACAATAGGCTAGGCTTTGCTATCCTACAGTGCATGTTACTAACGTGAGTCTGCCACATGGTATTACAATGTTCTTACATAAATGGACTACATACAGCCCATCTTCACCCCCTGTGCACTTTCACATAGCCTACATAAGCTTGGACAGACAGAAAAAAGAACACCCCATCACACCCTGCCTGCACTGTCAGACTGGGGGTTTGAACTCAGGTCACTGAGGTGGTGAGCAGGGCTTTTACCACAGAGCTACCAGAGGTGGAAGAAGACTCAAATGCAGAGCAACTTAAGCACAAGGGATGGGTTTATTATTAAAAAAAATAATAATCCAAAGTCAAAAAAACATAAAAATCCAGACAAAAACACAAAGGTCAAAAAATGGGAAAAGCCTGCAGAGGCCGGACAAGCAATTTAAATCCATAGCCCAAACAGGGTCATAGCAGGCAGACAAATCAAAGAGAGTTGAAAGAACAGTAGGCTTGAGACTTGCGAGACACTAGGGAATCACGAAGACTTAGCAAGAACACAGACAGAAGACAGGACTTAAATACACTGAGTTAACAAGTCACGAGACAGAACAATATGGTACAGGTGGTCTAGGTAACGAGAGGGCGGGGTCAACATAACAACAAGGAGTCTTTGGTGTCCTCTGGTGGTCAGAATAGACCAACCTGTGAGAACTACTTCCTCCGAAAAATTGGGTGGGTGCAGTAAAAACTTATACACTGTTGTAGACACGACAGAACTCAAACTTAGTATGGACTTCACTAATGTAGTACACGCATGGTGTGGACTGACTTGTTAAATGAAGATGTAGACACAAGAAAACTTGCAAAATGAATTAAACGAAGGAAAGCGCAACGAGGGCGTTTCCATGTGGAATTTGCATGTTCTTCTCGTGCTTGTGTGGGTTTCCTCCAGGTGCTTTGGTTTCCTTCCACTGTCCAAAGACATGGACTTTAGGCTACTTTGCGATTGCCCCTACGTGTGAGTGTTTAGTTGTGTGTGTATGTGACCCTGCGATGGTCTACCGAGCTGCTCAATGTGTAACCTGACTTCTCCTGGAGTCAGCTGGATTTGGCTTCAAATTCCTAACAAAGGATAAACCAGTTCGGAAAATGAAAACGTGAGACACATGATAAACTCATTTTGATCATGCCCTTCTTGTGTTCAGTGACATTTTTTGCGGTCTTCATCCGACTGTGGTGGGAGCTAACTAAAGTTAAAATGGAAATAAAAAAAATATAGGCTACAAGTTCTAAAACTGAAATGAAATGATTGTCACATTGACAATGGTTGCTGTATTGTAGTATTATTTAATTACTCATTCACTCATCACTTATGAGACAGTTCCTGTTCTTTGAATCGCGTGCCGGCAACTGCTTGTCGGCGTTCTTAACCTAGCTTCTTCCCTCCAATTTTAGGATGTAATTTTAATTTCGTTGTTTAAATTCTCTTTTTTTCCCTCTTGAAGCAGTTTTAGTTATTTTATTTATTCTTTCTTC
>JBCNYH010000017.1:19538631-19556945 GCA_039654325.1 Tandanus tandanus
TATATATATATCATTCATTTTCTGAAGCACTTAATCCTAATTAGGGTCACGGGGAGGCTGGCGTCCATCTCAGCCGATTCTGGGCGAAGACGGAGTACACTCTCGACAGCTCGCCAGGCCATCGCAGGGCAGAAACACGCTGAAGGAAACTCAATGGCCTACTTTTTACGAACAACAGCAATGGTTCTTTTACCTGCCTCTCACCATAGACAGTAAGAGGCATGGCCGGCCTTTAATAACCCAGTTAGTTGCACTGGGGTGACAGCAGTGACAACCTAGTTATAGGGGGGTTTGGACCAATCAGTAAGCCAGCACCCTACCACTGGGCCACCACTGCCCCACATATATTTTTGATTGCTTCTGAGGTGTAAATGTAACAGTTTGTGTATAGGAGGGTGGGCTGAAAGGTCCAACATCCCACCATCAGGATAAAAGCCTCTATTCCATGGGATCCAAGTGCTGCAACATTGACGGATGGACTGTTTAGACCAGAGGATAGACTATCTTAAAAAAAAATAAACCCTTGCATCATGGTGCTAAAAATTTACCAACCCCTGCTTTAAATGCTAAAAAAATCGATTTAGAATAGAAGTATTTAGGAACCCTTTAGAAAGTTCTAAGTTTCAAAACACTATAGGATCCCATTGTGTTCCTCCCTCTCTCTCCCTGTCTATAAGTCACAATGCCATCGATTGTTTTGTTGTTCCTTCTTTCCCTCTGTTCTACCTTCCTTTCACTGGTAACTTGAGTCCTTGTTTCTTATTCTTTGTAATGAAAAGTTACGTTACTCGTGAGTCACGTTGCCAACGCTGAGTGTTAAGAAGTCTTGTCTGAGTCAGGATTATTGATTTTATGTTCATGCCGTGTCATCTCCACCTCACAAACTTTCTCCCCACCCCTCCATGTTGTCCTCTCTCACGGCAGAACAGCCAGATCAGCAGGGCATCAGCGGTGTGAATCTGGACCATCATGGAAAGTGATACATGCTGGAGCTCATATATCAAAATCTTTATAAAAGGTGCACTGTGTAGGATTCAACCAACTGAACTCCCGTTCCAAGGGCGAATTAGGATATACGGTTGTCAACAGTGCTCACAGTCTAGTGTAGTGTGGATCCAAGTGCTTAGATTTACACTCATCTGCTTTTTTTTTTTTTTTTTTACAAGTATTCACCATGGAGCAAGAGGCAAATTATTGTTTTAGTATATACTACACGGGAACATAAAAAAAGCAATTTATTTTTCCATTTTTGAAGCATGACTCTGCTTCAGGGCTTGAAATTCTTTGGAAAAAAAATAGCTTGCACATGACGCAAGCTGCCAACAAATGTTACTTGCGTCAAAACAAAATAGCTTGTGCTTTACCTTTGTTATATCCCTGCTAATATTCAGCTTCATATTCAGTAGGTTACACAACGCACAGTAACAGTACATCAATAAAGTAGAATCTGATTTTGGCACTTGCGCCAGACGCAAGGTAACTTTGACTCTGCGCTCGGCGAATTTCACTTGCGTTGCACAGTCGCTAAAGAAGAAAGTTCAAGCCCTGATTATTTTGGGACGGTATTTTGTTGAATTTCTAGGATTTCAGAATAACAAACCATGAGTTTTTGTCCTCTGTTTTGATTCAAGCACTATCCTGAGTTTGTAAAGTGGATGATCAACATTATCCTCAGAGTGTGAACCAATCAGATCATGTCGTTCCCATGTACTATATGCTAATAAGAGATATAGTGATTAAAAATAACCCTCATTTGGTGGCACAATGGTGTAGTGGTTAGCACTAACAGCAAGAAGGTCCTGGGTTGTACCCAGCAACGGTATTTTTGTGTTGAGTTTGCATGTTCTCCCCGTGCTTGCATGGGTTTTCTTCGGGTATACCAGTTCCCTTCCACAGTCCAAGGGCATGCACATTAGGCTAATTGAATATTCTTGTTTGCCCCCTACATCTACATGTACCCCACCTTCGCCCAGAGTTGGCTGGGATGGGCTCCAGCCTTCTTGTGACACTAATAAAGGATGAAATGGTTCGGAAAGTGGAAATCAAAGGAAAGTGAATATCCTTCACGCGGCTCGGTGGCGTAGTGGTTAGCACATCCGTGTCACAGCAAGAAGGTCCTGGGTTCGGGTCCCAGGGTCAGACGTTTCTATGCGGAGTGTGCATGTTCTCCTTGTGTTTCCTCCGAGTACTCTGGTTTCCTCCCACAGTCCAAATACATGCACAGTAGACTAACTGGCTGTTCCAAAGTCCCCGTAGGTGGGAGTGTGAGTGTAAATGGCTGTGCGTATGTTGCCTTGCCATGGTCTGGCAAGCTGTTCAGGATGCACCCCGCCTTCATCCAGTGTTGGCTGAGATAGACGCCAGCCTCCCCGCAACCCTAGTAGGATTAAGCGGTTTCGGCAAACGAGTGAGTGATGCGTAAAATTAGCTAGTCGTGCAGATAATCTCCTAACAATTCACAAAGTGACAAACCCAGACGCTTATCGAGACTCATAATACACAGACGTTTACACCCCCAAACGGAATTCCCCAGTCAAATGGACACCGCGTCATTGTGCGTTTAATTTTCACTGGGTATAATCCCCAAAATAATAAAATGCATATCCTACATTTCCTAAAAATTTGTTTTCTTAAACTCAAACTCAGATTCCTCTTCTTTCATCTTCCTTCTCTTCTTAATATTTTTTTTTTTACCTTAATTTTCTGTCTGGATTCACAATTCCACTTGTATAAATGACACTCACATCCACACATGCGAGCACTTTTTTTGTAACAACCAATTAGCCTAATGTCCATTGCTTTGGCCTGTAGGAAGAAACTCCCGGGACTCGAACCCAGGACCTTCTTGCTGTGAGGCGGACGTGCTAACCACTACACCACCCATGAAAACATATTGCGCAATGCTAATTTGTTTCCATTCCTGAACCCTGCTGTTATTAACAAGGAATTATCGGAGGCAGAAATAAAGACGGGCACAGACTAGATTGGTTTGAATTCCTTTGGGAACAATCGGAACAAACAAACAAACATATCTATAAAAATGTAGGTTGAATTAGTTGAGGTTGTTGGTGTGTGTGTGTGTGAGAGAGAGAGAGTGAGTCTTTTGTGGCTGTCTTTCCATAGATACTCTTTTTGATTTCATTGTTTGTTATGGACGGTGTACTCGGATGATTCAAGGACTTTTAAGACCAGCCTACTTCTATGTGTGTGTGAGTGTGTGTGAAGGTAATGTGGTTTAAAAGCATTATTTGTGCTCGTTGTGCAGATCTTCCTGAGGGAGACTTGGCCTCCTACCAGAATGGATGCATAGGGAATCCGAAGGCTTCACTTGAGGCTGTGCTCTGAACAGAAACCCTAGCTCATTTCAAAATCACTTCATGCTTTTATATCTCAATTACACCCTGCTTATACAGCGCTGGAGTGTTACAGCACCACACACTTTTACTTCCCTGTTTATTTAATGCTCACAGTCTTGCAGGCCACACCAGGGTTTTAATCCCAAGCCCTGTTTAATGTACATCAGTGTTTGTTGATGATATATACGTACATGGTACACACAAGAGATGATTATCAGAGGCTGATACAGAACTAACACAGCACAGCTGGGCGAAGTAAAACGCCAGTCTACATCCATTTTTCTCCCCCTCCGTCTGTCCTTGTGGGAAAGAACATCGTCCCTCGTGTTCAGGCTTGCGTGCTATCAGATTACAGGAATATATTCTGTTATTTTGAAAGGGGAAACCGAATTTCATCCACCATACACACATCTGCCAGGGTCATCTTATCTCTGTTTACTGATCAGAGGTGGTTTTTGGGCAAGCTGTGCATGCGAGGCTGCTTGCATCTCGCTTTTAATCTGACCCCGGGATTATATTAATCTCGAAGTGTTTATTTGATGAAAGCAGGATTCGGAATAGAAATGAGCATGCATGTGCGAGGTTCAAATTAAATACTCATAAAACTACCAATTTAGATGTTTAGTGCTGCAAGGAATTATTTAAAAAAATAAAGTACACCTATCGTTATGTTTTCGGATTGTCTGTCCGTATATGTCCCCCCAGTGCAGCTAACTGGGTTATCAAAGACCAGCCGTGTCTCTCTCACTATCTGTGGTGATAGAGGTATGTAAAAGAACCATTGCTGTCTTTCGTAAAGAGGAGGCCATTGGGTTGCCGTCAGCAGGTTTCTGCCCTGCGACAGCCTGGCGAGCTGTCCAGGGTGTACTCCGCCCTCGCCCAGAGTCGGCTGAGATGGGCGCCAGCCTCCCCGCGGCCCTAATTAGGATTAAGCGGTTCAGAAAATGAATGAATGAATGAATGTCCGTATGTACGTCCGAGGTGTTTTTGTGAACGCGGTATCTCAAGAACGCTTTGAGGGATTATCTTCACACTTTGCACACATGCCCACCTTGACTTAAGGATGAACTGATTCGATTTTGGAGGTCAGAGGTCAACGGTCATGGTCACTGCGGCCACATATGTGCCATTCTTGTGAATGCGATGTCTCAGGAACAAATTTATTGTAGGCAACAGTCCAATTTCAAGGGCGGCACGGTGGTATAGTGGCTAGCACGTCCGTCTCACAGCAAGAAGCTCCGGTGTTTCTGTGTGGAGTTTGTTTTTTGTGTGTTTGTGTGGGTTTCTTCTTGGTACTCCAGTTTCCTCCGACAGTCCAAAGACATGCTCATTAGGATAGTTGCCTGTTCCAAATTGCCCCTAGGTGTGAGTGTTGCCCTGTGATGGTCTGGTGAGCTGTTCAGGGTGTATCCACCCTTTGTCCAGTGTCTGCTGAAATATTCTCCAGCGACCCTAATAGGATTAAACGGTTTGGGGAATAAGTAAGTGTGTGAGTTAGTTTGGTCTCTAAAAAACTGAAATCTTCCAATCATACTTCCACTGACACCATCTCAGCACGGTATGTTCACTGTCCGATTTGTATACCACGCGGAGGCGTATAACCACCAGGCGCTACGCAGTTCTAGTTACTTCATATTAAAGGAATATTATATTTTAATTCCTCAAACCATCCTTTCCTGAAGTTTTTAAAAGCTAATTTTTCCGGCCCTGTTCTCAGCCTGGATGTGCGACGTATTGTGAAAAGAAATTGGGTGGATTCCCGGAATGATCAGTGGCTGATATGTCTTTATGACTTTTTGCTTTATTTGACAGAAAGACATTGTGTAGTCTGAGTAATGGGATGAATGATACAGGCAACAGCCGACGGCAAAGCTCTCCTCAGAGAAAGGGGATTAATGCTCCAGTTTACAGCAATAATCTGTTTTGTGCTGCTTAAAATACAAAGCATTGTGCGCGTATATATATTCACTGATAGAAATTTGCACTGGTAGGAATTAAGACCTGCTAAATGTAGGGTTTTATTCGCTTGTTCAATTTATTTTTTATTTTTTTTTTTTTGTCCTAAATTATGCAGACAAGATTTGTGGCGTCTCTTTATAATTAATCCAGATGGATACGGTTCCTGACCACAAACGTCTAGAGTCGCACAACGTTCATTTGAAAGGAACCAATTAATTTCTTCAAATATTTTTAACTCTAACCGGACAGGAAATGAATGGCCATGGCATTTAGTTCGTTAAGGCTAGACGATTGATTAGCTTGCTAGCCGTAGGAAAGCACGCAACTGGTTAATTAAATTTGATCGCTTTGAAATGCGCCAGAGAATTGGCCTGATCAATGAGTGTCTGTTTTCTCTCTCTCTCTCTCTCTCTCTCTCTCTCTGTGTGTGTGTGTTTCTGGCTATCTCATGCAGTGGCATAGCTACTGTAGGTCTTCAAAGCTTGTGCCTGTAAAAAAAAAAGAAAAGAAAGAAAGTTAGCTCTAGCTTTTGTTTTGTTTGTGAATCAGTGTTTAGGACAGGGTCCCTGTGGGTACTCGTTCAGGCCCTGTTTACACTGTTCTTGTACCCATTGATTGCGCTTTGTGTATGAAGCTTTATGGTACATGTATACAGATGGTGGTTCTCCCTTCGGGCCTTGTGGCTAAACAACAACCCACTGAGTTTGCTCTTCAGTTGTTTTTGTCTCCAGTTATAAAGCACACTGCATATTTATTTTACTAAGCTGCAGGTTTTAAAGAGTGTACATGTTCAGGTATATTTCTGCCGATTTTTTCACAACTTCGGCATCATTTTTGAGACACAGAGAGACATTACAGAGAGTAGTTGCACTAAATGGTAATGGATTCCTTTCCTGATTGTCATACAGGCAGGTGGAAAGACGAGGAGCACCTGGGGGTGTTATGTTGTGGGGGGATTTTGCTGGTGTTTAGGATTTACAGTAGGTAGAATGGTCACTGCAGTCATTTCGAGCCTAGTGGAGATGGTCAGTGCCGGGTTGACAAATGCTCCATCCACAAAGTATTGAATGGATTGATGGGTATAAAAAGGATGGAAATCATATTCAAATGGAAATTAAAAATTTAGAGGAGATCGGCTTTTTCAACAGCGTTCTCCATCACTATTATCGAGACATCAATAAGGGATCATCTATCCATCCAACCACTATCTACACCGCTTATTCGTCAGCGTTATGGAGGAAGCTGGAGCCAATCCCAGAAGACTTTGGGCGAGAGGTGGGGTACTCCCTGACCAGCTCACCAATCTGTCACAGGGTTCACACAGACATTAACAACCATTCACATTCACATCTACGGGCTATTCAAAATAAGCAGGTGATTAAATGCGCATGTATTTAGACTGCGTGTGGGTGGGGTCAGGAGTACCCCGGGAAAACCCACGCAGGCACAGTGAAAAACATGCAAACTCCACACAGAAACACCCAAGTCAGCCACATGGTTCGAACATGTGGGAATTTCTTTGTTTGAACTGCAATGCAGTCGTGTCTTTTTCTCTTAATATTTAGTGTACACAAAATCAAAAGGAAAAACCTGACTGATATTATCTGTAGATCAGATTTTTTATTGCCTATCCGGTTTGGCGTTACCGGTTGTGTAGACAACAAACAAAATAACTGCCAAAAGTTCTTATCACGACCTCTGCGAGACAGTTAAACTGTAATATCATGTCATCATCTTTTTATTTATTTATTTTTTTAATGCACGCTTTACTTGATTCATTTTAGAAAAAAAAGTGAAATGTCCCTTTTAAATGGCTGTGCGATAAGGTTAGAGGATCTGAAGGAGGAAGAGAGCCACAGCACATAAGGTCACCTTGGTGGAAAGAGGAGACATTAAAGTGTTGGAATAAAGAGACATTAATGTCAACTTTCTCAGAGGCGTGTGATAAGCGAGGGGAATCGTTTTCATCCCATGCAAATTCATGCACTTTATTGATTTCTAGTCAGGCTGGCCAGATGTTCAGACAGGTACACCCTTCCTTCCTTCCTTTCTTTCTCCCCTTGCCCCCAGGCATCCCACAGGATTAACCATTTTCATTCATTCTCCCTTGTTTCTCACCATCTTACTCTTGTTCCTCTGTGCCTCTTTTTTCCCTCTCTACCTACTTATTTACACTCACACACACACACCCCGAGTTGTGTTCATTTGTCTCTATCGAGGGTTGTCTTGAGAGAGACCACTGAGGATGCACCAAAATAGATCGGCCATTTTATACTGACAGAGCGCCCATATACACTCACTTACATCAGACTTGTGCTTTTCCTCCCTAAGGTGCACCCATATTCCACCACGAAACCCACACATACACATTCATCATCCGAAAGCTGGCCGTGTACAGTACAGTCGTGTCTGCAGATTCTTTCTTCAAGCCAGTCGAGCAATCCGGCATCAGAGAGGTGCATCACCTCTGAGGTTGTGAACACACGCTTATTAATGTGGGATAATTGCGCTGCCAGGCCAGGGCTTGCAAATTTAGTAGCCTGATGTCTCAGGGCTATGGAGGTTTCCCATTGGGCGACCAAGATGTACACCGCCCCGAGTGTCCTCCTTTGTCAGGTTGTGAACTTTCCGAACTGCTTTTTCGAATGAAAAATGATCACGGAACAAACCGATTTTTAATAGTAATGTGTTAACAGTAAAGCCAACGTAATCGGGTTATGTCAGAGCCATAGAGAGAAAGGGATCCATAGGGAGCGGTTTTCTCCTGTAGGTTTTCTATACTGCCTCTCCTCTCTTCTCTGTCCCAGTTTGACAAACACAGTTAATGCAGTGTTGTGGTAAAGAAGCAGCAGCACATGGATTAACATAACTATCTCAGTTCTACCCACCCTAAAAAAAGGTGGAATGCACCCTTGGGGTCTGGAATGAGGTCCCGCCAGAATTGGAGGAGTTTAAGTATCTCGGGGTCTTGTTCAAGAATGATGGAAGGATGGAACTGGAGATCGACAGGCGGATCGGTGCAGCCTCTGCTGTAAAGTGGAGCTTGTACCGGTCTGTTGTGGTGAAGAGGGAGCTGAGCCGGAAGGCAAAGCTCTCAATTTACCAGTCGATCTACATTCCTACCCTCATCTACAGTCACGAGCTTTGGGTAGTGACTGAAAGAACAAGATTGCGACTACAAGCGGCTGAAATGACCTTCCTTTGCAGGGTGGCAAGTCTCTCCATTAGAGATAGGGTGAGAAGTTCTGTCATCCGGGAGGAACTCGGAGTAGAACCGCTACTCCTCAGCATTGAGAGGAGCCAGTTGAGGTGGCTCGGGCATCTGTTTAGAATGCCTCCCGAACGCCTCCCTGGTGTGGTGTTTCGTGCATGTCCGACCGGGAAGAGTCCCCAGGGTCTACCCAGCATATGCTCGAGGGACTATGTGTCTCGGCTGGTCTGGTAAGGGCCTTGGCGTCCCCCCCCGGAACAGCAAGAGGAAGTGGATGGAGAGAGGGACGTCTGGACCTCACTGCTCAGGCTGCTGCCCCCGCAACCCGACCCCGGATAAAGCGGAAGAAGATAAAGATGAAGAACTCAGTTCTACTCTTTTATTTATGAATACTGCTTTTACACTTGCTCCTACGCACAGAACATGTTGAACCGGTGTAAACGCCTGTGTAAAAACGACTTGTTCTAGAACACCCTGACACTAGTGGGTGCACCACTTCTTGAGGTTTTGTTGTTGTTGTTGTTCTGGGTGCAACTTGCCGTTTGAACTAAGTCTGAAACAAGTAGGAGGGTTTATGCATGTGGAGTAGCGTCAATAAGGGCTATAAGGTCATTTCACAGGCTTTCACTTCAGATGGGCGGTTTTTCTTCAGTGGTTTGCTTGCGTATTGTCCCTCTAGCTTCCTGTTTGCCAACAACTTCAGAGTGACCGTGCAAACCCATAGGAAAGCACATTCTTCCAGTGCAACTTGTTCCCTAAGCTAGTGTAAAAGCAGCTTAAGATTGCATGCATGCATATCTGTGTTTGGAATTTATTTTACTTTTTTTTTTGATAGATTTTTTTTGACTATACCAAAATTTCTACATAAAAAAATATTTTCTTCATTCAGGTCAATGTAATATTTTCAGGCTACTAAAATCTGGAGTGCATGCCTGAAGGGCTGCTAGGGTTTTTGAAATGTTTAACTCTGCTGGTTCTCTCTGTACACACTCAGAGAAAGGCGGAGTGGCATTTTGAAGTAGAAGGTACCTCTTGGTAGGTCTAAGAAGTGACAAGAACGCTTTTGTATCACGTGGGGAAGTTTCATTGCAGCTGTCAATAAAGAACTGTGTTCGCTCGCAGGAGAAACTCCATCTCTGTGGCACCTCAGGCTCCGTAAATAAAATAAAATAAAATATGTGAATGTTCAGTATGTAGCTCGAAGACATTTGTGTACACACTCATTCATTAGGTCATGGACTTTAAACTTCAAAGGGAACTGAAAAGTACAGTAGTGCTAATGATACTGTAATACCTTAAAATCCTTCATTCTGGGTATGGACCATATTTTGTCTCATTCTCTCATGTCTCACTTTCTTTCTCTCCCTCTTTCCCTAGGGATAGTTTGGATAGAGGCATATTATAAAACACTTTCCAGGAAAGTGCTCTTATCGTCTGTTTTAAAGTGCTGAAGGCTGGATCATGGTCATGTGATAGCATGTAGTGCTTCCTAGGGCTGCCTGGAACAAGCTGTTAATGCTATCTAAATAAAATAAACCCTATATCCCTCTGCACTGGCCTGAGACCCGTGTTCCATTTCTCTGTCCAACAACTTTTTAATGTTCAAAACATCAGCTCGGATGACCAGCACACACACTCATTTGTCGCAGAACATCTCGCAGTGTCTTTTTCCAGCTAACATCTAATAACAAATGAACATCTAAGAACAAAAAGTACAATCAAAATTAAAGCCATCAAATCACTCACTCATTTGCCGAACCAATTAATCCTACTGGGGTCGACGCTGGGCAAAGGCGGGGTGCAGGCCCAACACATACACACAATCATTCACACTCGCACCTAGGGGCAATTTGGAACAGCCAGTTAGCCTAATGTGCATGTCTGTGGGCAGAAAGCGGAAGTACCCGGAGAAAGCCCACTCAAGCACAAGGAGGACGTGCAAACTCCACTCAGAAATTCCAGAGCCCAGGAATCGAACCCAGGACCTTCTTGCTGTGATGCGGATGTGCTTACCACTACGCCACTGCGCTGCCCTCAGTGAATCAGTAGCTACCACATCTTAAGACCCGATCTCATTTGGGCGATTCTTTGGCGACTGTCCGCGATTCTTTGAGTTGGCGACTGTCAGTGATGATCTGCGATGATCAGCAGTGGTTGGCAACCATTTTTGACTGTCTTCTTTGACCATATCGTTACTATCCCAGCAATGGTGTCAGACATAGTTACAGACAGTTGCAGATTGCCTGAGACTGTCTGAGACTTTGTCTGAGACTATTTGAGACTTTGTTGGCTACAATCAGCGACCGTAGTCGCGGACCAAGCTGACGATATCCGTGACCATGATGCTCAGATGTAAATCTCTGATGGTCGGCAACTAGGTCTGAGACTGTCTGCAACGAAGTCCTCAACTGTCTGCGACTATCTGTGATCGCCCGCAACGGTCTCAGACTGTCAGCAATATAACCGCAGATTGTTGGTGACAGACACCGATTAGTAGATTATCGTGTGTAATGGACCGACATTTGGAAACAGGTTTCAAAAAACGGGACGATTGACTATCCACGGGTGGATTCCTCGCTGACAGTCATATATGGTCAACAATATTGGTCGCAGCCACCTCCTACTCGCTCCCGACCTAAAAATTTATAGAATCGTGGCCATCATCAGGCGTTATCCCCCAAATGAGATGGGAGTTTTATCGGATTTCAAAACATCCTAAACAGTTGGTACTTCCGTTCCAGATGTTGTTGGTCATCTCAGACTCTGATCTGCGCTTTGATCCAATAGTCCTCCTGCATTTTTCTATCTCCTGCATAGTTGAACGTCATGACACAAGAGAAAGCGTTGACAAAGGCAGAAAAGGTTCTCGTGGTGGAGGGAGGCCAATTTGACCTTCTCCAGAGCCTCTTTCCTGCTGAGCCCTCTCCTTTTCTTTCTTTTCTTTTCTTGCCTCCCACCCTTTCTTTTTGTCTGTCGCTGTCATCACGGCACTTTTTAAGACTTTCTTTTGAAGTGCATTTGAAACAGGCCCTCATACATAGATGGGGAAGAGGTGAGATTTCAGTGGTGTATCATTAGCATAGATTTGAGAGAGCAAAATGTGAAGGGTAGTAATTAAGTGTATAATTTTAGGTGTTTAAACACTTTGTGGGGATCACCCTGCTTCTGCTCCAAGCTTCTGCCTAGCTTTGGAGTTGGGGGTAAAAATTACCAGTTATGTGCCAAATGTGAGGAGGATGTTGCTGAGCAGTCACAGAAGTCTGAGGTGAATAATAATTTTAGTATATACTACATGGTTATATAAGCAAAAAGCACAATAAAATGAGACTGTTATGGTTTATTTTTACTTTTTAAATTTAATCATTGACAGACTTGGTTCCAAGCATCCTTGGATGTGGAGTTTGCCTCCTCATGCGTATATAGGTTTCCTCTGGGTTCTCCGGTCTCCTCCGACTGTCCAAAGACATTTACATTAGGCGAACTAGCTGTTCCAAATTGCCCCTAGGTTTGAGTGTGAATGTTTGTGTCTGTTGGCCCTGCAATGGTCTGGTGAGCTGTTCAGGGTGTACCAGTGTCAGCTGAGGTAGGCACCAGCCTCCCCGCGACCCTAGAAGGATTAAGCGAATCGGAAAATGCACGAGTATATACTATGCAGTACCATAAAGAAAACCGTTGTTAGAATAACAACCTTTGAGGAATATTGGTTTATTTATTTAATTACGTATTTATTATTTAAAGGTATTTAAAAAGAATTTCCCTACGCAGTGTAATTGGTTGCTTATGGTTGTGGGGCCGGTGGTGTAGTGGTTAGGGTGCTGCATGCTCATGATCAAGAGGTTGTGGGTTTGAATCCCCGTTTAAACCTTCCAAGACCCCTGACAAGGACTTAAGCAGAAGTCTGCCTCTGTCCAATAAATGGGTACCAGTAAAAAAAAAAAAAAAAACGGGGAAGTTGTAGCATCCATCTAGGATGAGTTGAACTAGTCCTAGTCGCTTCCTGCTACAGAGCTGATGAGCCAATAGGCTAGAGCTCACAGATCTACCTTACCTATGAATGCACAGTGCTTTATGTAACAGCACCCACCTACCCAAGGTCAGGCACCTTCCATACATGGTGAGCATCATTCAGGTTTTTCCTTATAGGGAAGCACTCATTTACGTAATTAAAAATATTGTCGACGTGAGCGTTAAGTCACCAAAGTCTTAGATAAACAGCCCAGGTATTGTTTTCATTCAACTTATCTACTAATTTGAAAGAATTTTGATAATTTCATGACTTTTGGTTTTAACGTTGCACCATTCATGACTTCTAGGGACAATCATTTATGATTATCATTTATGATATCCTTTAAGATTCCGAAGTCAGGTTATCATGTATGCCGACCCAGTACCATATCTGAAAAAAACTAGAGTCAATCAACAATTTTAAACATCAGTTTCATTCCCAGTGGCCCAAAATTAGGAGTGTTTGGCTATATTTATTCAGACGCATTTTGGCTGTAGGCCAGCGTTATTGAGAGGCTTTGGTTATGACTTACCCACAAGTAGCGAAGTAACGATATAGGCTGCATTTGTTCAGGTTATCGAGTTCACTGGGTGCAAGCCTCTAAATCGACAGAAGCTGAACCCTCAGATATTCATATTACAAAGCCACCCTATTGCTCCTGAGTACATGGAACCAAACCCTACACAGAGCAGAGACAGTTGGAATAGCGTGATGTGAGATGAAGACACGGGCCCGGCGCATTAGTCTTCGTTCAGGCTCGTATTCAGCCATGTCAATATTGTCTGGCCCACAGCTTATGCCGCCCTCTTCCTCCTCTCCACTTCATATTGACTCGGGACTGCAAAGCAAACACGTTGTGGCAACATTGACGTAACACAGAGAGTTGAGTAATCGAGACCTGTACGAGAAGATGCTATCGGCTTTTCCAGTGATGTCAGATGTTGAAACAATGAGCACGGGCAGAGGAGAAGGGAGAACTTTGGCTGGATGGATGACTGTTGAAGTTTATTGAATAATGCACTCTTGCTACTCAGTGGTGCTGAGAGACCATAACGTTGAGAGTAGACAAGCCCGGATACAGCTTGCATGTGCTATGAGAAGGTATTCACTGCACCTTTGTGTGTGCGTGTGTAAATACAGTACCTTGAAGCTACTGTAGCATACTCTGCAGGTGTGCTTCTGCCTTCCTTTTATTTTTTCTTTTTCTTTTCATGTCTTCTGTTTCTTCCCTCTCCTATTTATACCCAGTAGGTCACGCACAGTTGTGCAAGACAATGTTTTGAATGTTTAATTGCTGTATTAGTTAAATAATTAAAATGTACAAATGTAAGGATTAACAACCCCCACCCTCCGCTCCCTCCCTCTCTCTCTCTCTCTCTCTCTCTCTCTCTCTCTCTCTCTCCCGGCTTTCCCTCCTTCCCCTTTTTTCTGAATAATTAATCAACCCCATTCACTGCGAGATCTCTATGCACACCAGGATGCGTTTCGTTGTCGCGCAACACCTAAATTTCTTTCCCTTCTCCTTCACAGACTGACAACTTCCCCACCGAGCCCAATTACATGGGGAGCAGGCAGCAGTTTGTTCAAAGGTAAGTCCTATTAAATTACTCGCTCAACCGTCACATATGCCTGGACCACCGCCACACACCCCTTTACTTTATCATTTAAATTTGAATATCTCAAATTACGAATGTCTTCAAACCATTCTTAGTCCCCAGTGCCATTTACCGTATTTACGCTTCTGTACTTGTTTCTCGTCTTCTTTTCATTTGAATTTCTCGCCATGTAGCAGTTCTACGTTTAAGGACCCCGAGCGAGTGAGTCTGAGGGACAGCGGGCACGGGGACAGTGACCAGGCCGATAGTGATCAGGACACCAATAAGGGCTCGTGCTGTGACATGTCGGCCAAAGAAGCATTGAAGATGAAGGCAACTGGGCTCAAGCCTCAACCTCTGGAGCAGGGTGAGTCTGCTTCTCCTAAATACTCCATGCGTACTACATATATAGTGTGTTTAAACTGAGCCTTGGTGCACAAGCTTCCTTGGTGCAGTTAGATTGGGAACACACCTAATCAACAAAACCAACTAGTTCACCAACAGAGGCGCAAGAATGATTGGAGCCAAATGCAGGAATTTCACCAGACCTGCTATGAGTTTTAGGCTTAAGGTGGAATTTTTATTATTATTATTAATGTATATTTTTATAACATACAAGCTTTGATATTTTGACAAATGAGATGCAAAATGATTACCAGAAGACTGGAGTTCTGCAGAAGTAATATGTATTCTGAATACATGGGGTACTCCAAAAAAAAAAAAAAAAAAATTAGTTTAAATTACCCATGTGCGTATCTTATGATATGGTCTATACTACGTGGATATGACTAAATTCGCGAACAAAAACTCTCGTTTGTAGAATCTACATGAAGTATGGGTGTGACCTTTCAAGGTCATTCAAGGTTAAAGGTCATATACTCATTTGAAAGTCAATATTTGGTGTCCGAATAGCGTTCCACTGTAACAACAGCACTGGTTTCATGAGCTCTGTCTCTAAAGCTTTGTGACCTTGCTCTGACCTTCCCCATTGACCCTGACATGCTTAAACCAGGTTATCTCTGGAAATCAGGTAGGGGAGTGTTCCCACCAAGTTTGGTGAGAATCTATACCCAGGTGTGGTCAGGAGTTTGTTCACAGACAAACTGCCAAACAAACAAACAAACCAGTGAAACCCGCAAAAACTCCATTTTGGCTTGAGGGGAAGAATATGAAACAGAGCTCACACACAAAAGAATATTCTGGAAACATTTTACTGAATGGTGTAACATGTCTACATGGAATTTTTATTAGAATGTTTGCTTTACTTTATTTTATTACTATGTATATTCTCCGTGCTTGTTTAATTCCCATGATTCCTGATAGTTGAATAATCCTTTTACCCCAGTACAATATTTGCTCTTTGTGTGTGCTCGCCTAAATCCGAGCAGTGTGCCTGAGCTACCGAATTGGACCGGCTAGAAAAGAAATGATCAAATTTACTTTGATTTAGCCGAGAGAAAAATGGATGAATAGATCCAGCATAATAGAGAAAGTAATAAAGAAATAGAGAAAGTGCCCCAACTTAACCAACACCCCACCCCTCCGGTATCTTTTGTTTTTGGATTAATAGGCATTATTGGCGTGATTGCTTAACAGGCAATAATGCCAAAGCAATTACAAGTTGGTCGACAATGTATAACAGACCGGATGCCAATATATAAACAACATTAATAATTTATTTTGGATCCCCCGCTATCTCTGGTTCTCAGTTCTGTTTCGTGTGTTTCGTTGGCCTGTCTGCTTTACAGACTGCATTGCCAAAGCAATTACAAGTTGGTAAGCAATGCCATAACAAGATCAACGACATGTGAATAACATAATAGTTCATTTCCACTTTCTCAATTTTCTCAACGCGCTTCCCGTCTAACCTTTTCCATTCTTCAGTCTTCACCTCGCCTGCATGGCTCCGTCTGTAATATTCATATCATATGTACCTTCTTTTTTTATTCAACTTCTCTCTTTTATTTATTTATTTTTTTGTTTTCTCATTTTTCTCCTCTAATTTAGTCGTAGCCAATTCCCACCCCTCAAATATTGCCCCCCTCCTGACACGCGATGCTGCCAGCCGCCTCTTTACGAACTGCTGTGCATGTGTATTCGGGGGTGGTCCAACACACTCAGAGGGAAAGCGCTATCCGCCCCCTTGTATCAATGAGCTCACAGCTCATGATTGGCTGGTGATTGCTGTGAGTGACAGGGAGGTGAGCATATGCCATCCCTCCCTCTCGTAAGACCTCTAATTACCATCTAAAAGACCGCTAATTACCAGCTGTGGCATCTACCTGGATTTGAACCTGCGACCTCCAGGTTGACAGACTCTTTCTCACTTTTAAAAAAATTCTTTATTCGATCCACCAAAGCGTACAACCATGCTGCCTTTCAAAGCCCCTCCTTTTCTCGGGTCTCTCTCTTTCTTCTTTAATACCCTTTCAATCGTTCTTTTTTTACCTCACACCCCAGCCAATGGCGTTCTGTCATGTCACACTCTGACACTCTCTCTCTCTCTCTCTCTCTCTCTCTCTCTCTCTCGTTCCCCTCATTCTTGTATTCCAGCACCATTCTCAGTTTATCAAACCCGACAAGCCCATTATGATTTTATAAGCCAAACCACTTTAGCCTCTCCATTTAGTCCATGCTGGGGAAGCGCTGGGAGCGTGCTTCTTTATAACTTTCATAATGGAACATGGAAAGCGACTTATCGCGCAGCAGGAGAAATTACGTGCTCAGCCTGATTAAATATGAATAATTATTCCCCGTTCCATGTCGCCAGGACAAATGACTAGTGACATCCGTTGAACAATTCCTTGAACTCCGCTGACATGTTCCATGTGACGAGCCTGGAGAATCATTTGCAGTTCTTCATCCAAGAGGTTGTGTGCATCCATCCAGGGGCCTGCTGAGTCACATTTAAGACTTTTACACCAAAGCTTTATCCATCATAAGAGAATTCTGTGTGTGTGTGTGTGTGTTGGCAGTTTGAATAAATGGTCTATAAAAAAAGCTTTACATCAAATATAACAGTACAATTAATCAATAGAACAGAAGAAATCTTCTGCTATCTGGGTTGAGACACTGGAGTACCATGCCATTGATTTCCGCCCCGGTTTAACCGTGTGCGCTTTGTGTGTGTGTCGTGTGTTTCGTTGAGATTCAGGGTAGAAAGAAAATGCTCTGGCAAGAGAAATTGGCCAATTAAAGAGTCCCATATGTTTCTTATTTTTATGACAGTAGTCATTTAATGGTGCATGGGAATAGATGGAAAATGGCTAAAATGTGCTATTTTAGCTGTGGGAATTATTCGCATGTTCAGCAGAGCACTCTTGTCAATCTGTGTGTGTGTGTGTGTGTGTGTGTGTGTGTGTGTGTGTGTGTGTGTGTGTGTGTGTGTGTGGCATTGGGGCTGTAAGGCGAGAGGAAGCAAGGTTATGTGGTATGTTTTTGATATCTGATGCCTGTATGCAGTGCAGTACATAGTGAGGATCACGGGTGAACAATGGCAGGCGCTCCGGCTTGTCCCGGGTATTACTACTCTAGATGTTTTTTTTAAAAAACAGGCACCTGAACTGGTCTTTACAAGGACCTGGGTTCTTGAAATGGTGATGACATTGGTATTTTGAGGCAATGAGAGAACAGTATAGCAATCGTATTGCAAGCAAAGTGATCCATAATGCATTATGTTGCATTATTGCTGTGTGGTTTCAAGTGGAGACTTTTAGCTGTGTCTTACAGCAGGCAGGGGGCAGTGTAGCATGTGTGTGTGTGTGTGTGTGTGTGTGTGTGTGTGTGTGTGTGGGTGGGTTATAGGGACACAGTGCTTGTAGCAATTGTATTCTTGTCATTGCTGGAATGCATTATCTGGCCAGGCCTCGAGGCTGGTGTTGGCTACAGCTGCTCGAACAGCAGAAAGGGTTTAGTACATCTTTTCACTTCATAGCTTCCTTCTTTTCTTTTTCTTTTTTTCCCCCCACACTTTCCTTTTCCTCCTTTGGCCTTTTTGTCTTGTCAAGCCTTTCTGAATCCTTTCTCCATCCCCCAGAGAACAGATTCAGTCATATACACTTATAGACCTGTTTTTGAACACTGCTTCATTATTTATCTGATTTTATTTCTGATTTTTGATATACTGTATTAATCCCGCAAGGGAAATTATTGCCTCTGCATTTAACCCATCCAAAGTGAGCACACAC
>JBCNYH010000017.1:19559678-19572385 GCA_039654325.1 Tandanus tandanus
CATAAATAAACAACACTCTTCAGTAGTCTCTCTCTCTCTCTCTCTCTCTCTCTCTCTCTCTCTCTCTCTCTCTCTCTCTCTCTCTCTCTCTGTAGCTCTAGGCCTATACACAATCCACTCCAATTAGTGTGTACCTTCCAGCACTTATTTTGTGGATTCTGGACTAAAACATGATGTAAAACCAACCAAAGTGCAAAACCAGCATGAATTCATCAACCTATTGCTATAGAGAGGTTTTCGTTCTGGTCATAGAAAAAAAAAGTACAGCTTGACAGTGTTCTGCATTAATTTTTTTTTTTTTTTTTTTTTTTTTTTTTTTTAAATAAGCAAAATATTAACTTTTGGCCTCTGTCAGAAATGATCCAGGGTAAATCCCTTAGCCACTTAAAATATATGGACTTGAGCCATGCGGGACGTTTTCAGTCATTCATTCATTCGCTGAAGCGCTTTATCCTACGAGCAAGGCTGGAGTCTGCATGTGTTGGAGAGCCAACACACACACACACACACAACCATTTATACTTACACTCTCACCTGGGGCAATTTGAAAAAGCCAATTAGCCTAATGTGCATGTCTTTGGCAGGGTACAAAATGTTCATAAATTTTTGTATAGAGTTGCGGTTTGCATCGCAATATTTCTAATAACTTATTTTCAGGGTTTTTGAGAGTAAAAAGCTTAAAAACACTCCCTCTCCAGGTTCTGGTGTTCTATTTAAAATATGTTAGACAGGTTTAACATATTCTAACATATCCTCTCTCCCAAAAGCACGGCTAGACCCATGATAATGTGTGTCAGTATCAAGTAAACATGGCAGTCTGTGTTATCTGGTGACTGTAACCCAGTCTGTACTAACAGTGATTAAACTCAGAGCTGTTGGAGATTTAAGTTTATTTCACACTCCTCTTTGTTGCAGTTCTAAATGTTTGTACGGTGTTTGATTGTAACACCCAACACAATGTTTACGTGAGATCCGTTGATCTGCTACATGTTGATCTGGAAGATCTCAGTAAGGTAGGGATGCTATATCCCTTTTGAACCCTTCGATTTACCTTGATGTAAACATGCATCATTTCACTATGATATTCTATGTTCAGCGAGAAAAGTATTCCGGGTTCCTATTCCAGCCTCACTGTTTAATGTGACTGTACGAGAAGTTCAAGGAAAATTAAGGGTTTAATTATTGAATTGAATGCAGTGATAAATATGAGCCTGCAAGGGGACCCTCTTGTGATAAATATTTTATGAAGGTGTGTTGTCTGTCGCTCTTAATTTTTTTTTTTTATGATAATATTTCTGAATCATGAGAAAATTGCCTACATTTGATAATCAGCAGGGATATTTAAGGAAGTCTGTATCTTTGTCTGTGTGTGTGTGTGTGTGTGTGTGTGTGTGTGGATTCATCAAACTGGGACTTTCATTAAACACTTCCACTCATTTTTTATAAACAACAGAAGACGCCCATTGCACGTGTTTCTAAATAAATAAATATATTTACATTCAAACGAAATCCCAAACGATTTAGAACCTTATCAGACTTCATTAGCTTCCTTCGACGCAGGCAGCTAGCTAACTAAAAGCAAGACGCCATGGAGATCACTGGTTCGAATCCAGGTTGATGCCGCAGCCATCCACGGCCGGGAGTCCACGGGAGCTAATTGGTCGAGCTCTCACATGGCGTACGCTCACTTCCCTGTCACTCACAGCGATCACCAGCCAATCATGGGCTCGTGCGTACGCGTGTGTGTGTGTGTGGGTATATATATATATATATATATATATATAAATATATATATATATATATATATATATACAGCCTCTACTCATTTGACCACTATTCCTAAGGAGAGTCTAACACATCCCATATACCGTAGTATGAGTACTCCATAAATTTTACAACTGTCTGCTATGACTATGAGCGTTTACTCTAGTTATTTGTTTATAGTTTTCTCTCTCTCTCTCTCTCTCTCTCTCTCTCTCTCTCAGTCCACCTGTCTTCCTCTCCCTCTTATCCATCTCATCTTACCATAATTGCATAATTGGATTAAAACCAAGTGCACACACACACACACACACACACACACACACACACACACACACACACACACACACACACTTGGTATTCCCCATCCTCACTGTCCACTGCATTAAAGACTCATGCTTTCCTGTTTTCCATTTTACTCTACTGCTCTGAAATTGATTCATTAATGTGCCCAATTTGCGTATTCATTACGCCTAAGTGTATCACACTATTTTTTAATTTTTTAATAAATTTATTTATTTTTTGCCCATTTTGATTAATTGGTGATTAATTGATGCAAGAACTCGCCCAGGGCAGCATCAAGTCCTGCAATTTCTTCTATTCCTGTCTATCGTGCGCTGCCACAGAGATGTGCGTGCGTGATAAAGTGTGTGCAAGTGTGTCTGAGTTGGCGGGGAGTGTGTGTTGAAGAGGAGGGGAGGTGGTTTCTTTAGATTGCTGGGTGAGTGTTCTGGATGACCTCCTCTAATTGCATTTGATTGAAGCGAGATAATCAAATTGCTTTCCCTTTTATTGTCCCTTCTCCTCTGTTTCATTCAGCATACTGCCACGGTAACCTTAGCTTATTACAGAGAGAGAGTGAGAGAGAGAGAGAGAGAGAGAGAAAGAGACGGAATGTTCTCGTGGTAAAGGCAGAATCTGAGGAACATAGCGAGAGAGGAAGATAGGTGGCTTCTATCATTACTTACCTATATCATCTTCCCTCGTTTTATTTAATCAGAATCCCTGTAAACATATCAGCGTATGGATCAGAGACATGTCATGCTATAATAGCACACACACGCTCCCCCACAGAGACGCTACGGTGTGGAGGCTACCTGAGAGCATCGGCTGATTGATTTGCAATGGCTGTAACAATAAACTGAATTGAGTCTGGATTCGACTAAAAGCTGATTCACCCACGTGGCCAGCTCGAGCTCTTAAATTTCAGAGCACTCCTGGAAGCCTTGGACGTCTTCACCCGGATTAACTTTTGTTGGTGTTTCGGATGTCACGGATCAAATACCTCACGAACTTATGACTTCTATGCCCAAATAAGGAGATCCATCACCTCGTCAAGGGAATATGAAAAGGCGTTGGGCTTTAAGTGTAACCCTCTGCCCATATTCACTGGCAATATATTTATAGTTTTGCTGAAAGTGTTTGGGTCTGATATGGGTTGTGAAGTTAAATCTGATCCATACTATTTTGCCTTATTTTCGTCATTTTCTCAAACTCAAATTTCCACAATATTCTTTTAAAGCTTCGAAAAACCCCATTTGAGGTGCATTAATTTCTCACGTTTCAGGTCTCACGTCATACCGAATACTTTACACAAGCACTTACTCACTTTCCTCATTTTTTAATACAATCAGCTAAATAAAGTTTCTGCAGTGGCTCAGACACTTAGTAATGCTACACCTGTCAAACGTTTAGCACATTTAGCTCAGTGTTGTCACACATGCTAATTTTATTTATTTATTTATTTATTTTTAACCCCATTCCACACCCATGACGCATTGGGCCAAGTTACTGGATTTTATGGTAGCCTGGGACCAATATAGTCAGTATACCAGTATGCCACTATATACTGATCCCAGTCGAGAGGGTTGCAAGACTCGCCGAGCCGAGCCCAGGACTCAAACCCAGGACCTTCTTGCTGTGAGGCGGGCATGCTAACCACTACGGCACTGTGCCACCCTTGATAGTTTTAGTTAGTTACATCATTACACATTGCACATTATGCTAAAAGAAATTAGGGGATAGAATATTTGATCATAAGTAGAATGCCTATGGGGCATGATGGCGTAGTGTTTGGCACTCTTTCCTCTCAGCAAAAAGGATCCGGGTTCGAGTCCCACGGTCAGAGGTGGCATGATGTCATAGTAGTTAACCCTTCAGCCTCACAGCAAGAAGGTCCTAGGTTCAAGCCCCATGCCCAGTGAGGGCATTTCTGTGTGGCGTTTACATCTTCTCCCTATGCTTGCAGGGGTTTCCTCTGGGTGCACCGGTTTCCTCCCACAGTTCAAAGTCATGCACATTAGGTTAATTAGATGTTCTTAATTTTCCCCAAATGTGAATGATTGTGTGCCTTTGTTGTCCCTGTGATGGTCTGGCGAGCTGTTCAGGGTCACCCCGCCTTTACCTAGAGTCAGCTTTCCCACGGCCCTAATAAAGGGTGAAGTAGTTTTGAAAATGAAATGAAGTAATGCCTATAGTTGAAGTCTATTGCTAATGTCTTAAGTATTGTTCTGCAACCAGGAAGCATTACTATTGATATAGCAACAGCGTTGCAGATCTTAGAAGACACCCACCCAGAGTCCTGTTCTCTAGCAAGCAGCATGCAGAGGATCTCACGTCCCATGTATGAACGCAGTAGGCTTGTGCGACATTGATTTTTCCATCCTTGCAGGTTTCTATTTTTAAAAAAAAAATAATGATTTAATCATCCAGAACCGAAGACAGGAAAATGAGCATATCCACTATTTCAGCTTTACGGATGAGAGCAAGAGGGTGTAGCATAAAGTGTTGGACTGACACTTCATTTTAGGACTGTTTAATTTTTTTGTAGGTCAGATGGGATATGCGCTGCTCACATTAATGAACTCAAAGCATTCTGTGTTTATTTGGACTGAAAGCCTGGGTGAATCTTGTGAGATCATGAATCTTGTGAGAATATATATTGTAAGATGGTGGGGGGAAAGGGGGCGGGGCTTCCAGCCAGTGTTGGAGAGTTCAGATCTCCTGCGCAAATCATTCCAGAGTGTTACACTGATTGGCTCATGTCCTTTTTTATTGGTGGTGGGGATTAAACCTGGCGAAAAGTGAATGCACAATGATAATGGGGGATGGGGAGGGGTGTAAGTTAATGTTATGTGTATTATGCGTCTCGATAAACATCTGGGTTTGTTCATTTGTGAATTGTTAGTAGATTACCTGCACGACTAGCCAATTTTACACATTACTCAGTAATTTGCCGAACCGCTTAATCCTACTAGAGCCAGGGGGAGGCTGGCGCCGATCTCCGCTGACACTGGGCGAAGGTGGAGTACACCCTGAACAGGTCGCCAGAACATAGCACAGCAACACACCCACAACCATTCACACTCACACTCACACCTAGAGGCAATTTGGAACAGCCAGTTAGCCGAATGTGCATGTCTTTAGACTGTGGGAGAGAACCGGAGTACCCGGAGGAAACCCACACAAGCATGGGGAGAACATCACAGAAATGCCCTCACCAAGCCTGGGACTTGACCCCAGTACCTTCTTGCTGTGAGGCGGACGTGCTAACCACTACGCCACGGCGCCGCCCTTTTATACGTATTCCGTGTATTATTATTGCTAGTCAGTATTTTTCTAAAAAGTGCATGTTGCCTAATCCTACTGTACAGTACGTTCTCACTCTCTTATTACATTTAATCTATAAACAGTAGCAAGTGCTGTGATTTCACTCCTCTGTACAGGTACATGTTGGCTCTCCAATTAAAAGTGTTACCCAGGAGCCCATGCACCAGTCAGAATAAACGAAGAAGAAGAAGAAAAAAAAGACCATCCTCGTACCATCCTCCACTCCTCTTGCTTTTACAGCTCTAGACCTCTGAAACACATCCACTTCGAAGAAGTCAACCAATTAATTAGCGGTTTCTATCCCGGTGCCCTTTTTAGCAGCATGCTACCGAGGAAGCGGCTTCCACTCGACTAGGAGGATTCGGCGCAATCTATATTGACAGACTTTCGAAAGGTCATTTCGTATCATTGATATTTTACGTGGCTACAAAGCCTGCATCATAAAGGCAGTGTGTGTGTGTGTGTGTGTGTGTTGGCTGATTTGTTTTGAAATGTCTCTTCGCTTCTCACATGGAGTTCATCCTCTCCTGCTAACTGACGGAATAAATTATCACTTCGGCTCATAGATGTGTTTTCAGTATTTTCATTTCGAATCACGGTACCCTGCTTGTTCCTCGGTCTCTACCCCCCCCCCCCCCCCCCACCCCCCTTCCTCTCATTAAAGCAAATGCAGCAGAGAATCAGCTGCTAATTCATGCTTGACCTTTTGTTCATTTCAGCACTCGGTCTCAGACGTCTTTACAGAGAATGTGAAAGACTGACAAACATCAGAAACAAACTCATGAATGAACTCATCACGTTACATCATCCATGAATTCAACTGTTACCCTGTGGAGACAGACGCATACAGCACCGACCCGGACCCAAATCTTCCTGTCTGCTCATCATTTCTGCCTATACCATGCTATGACACTGTACAGCCAATTTAAGTGTTTTTATTCCACTAAGGCACAGTGGTGTAGTGGTTAGCATGTCCACCTCACAGCAAGAGGCTCCTGGGTTCAAGTCCTGGGCTCGGGTGGTTCCGTGTGGAGTTTGCATGTTCTCGCTGTGCTTGTGCAGGTTTCCTCAGGGTACTCCGGTTTGCTTCCATGGTCCAAAGACATGCACAGTAGGCTAACGCTGTTCCAAATTGCCTCTAGGTGCGAGTGTTAGTGTGAATGGTTGCGTGTTGCCCTGCGATGGTCTGGTGAGCTGTTCGGGGTGTAACCCCGCCTTTGTGCAGCATTGGCTGAGATAGACGCCAGCCTTCCTGCGACCCTAGCAGGATTAACCAGTTCGGCAAATGAGTGAGAGACTGAGGAATTTCTGTGCACTATAACTTGATATAGAGAAATACAATTTATGGTTCTACATGTAGCAAATGGACTAGTTTGCTTGTGTGGTGTAAAGTTACAATAGGAAGGCGGGTGTCATGGAAACAGCGGCGTTAACCTTGAGTCCGCTATTTTTCATTTCGCTCTGACGACAAAGCACTTGAATGTGATGTACTCATAATTCTTTACACTTTACAAGTGGGAAGTCACATAATTCCAAGGGCACATGAAGGCAGCATTATTGCTTAATATGATTCCTGCTTCCTCTTTCAATTCAACGGGTTGAGAGAAGTTGCAGGACAAATTTCTCGAAATGCAAACATATTAGTCTAAAACATGCTAGAAGGTTGAGTAACTATGGTGATTGGATGCCTACAGGAGGGTGGATGGATGGTGCTGCTGGCCGGAGTTCACTGCGACTTCTCTAATGATTTCTGCCTCCCTTAGCAAGCGTCCTCTCTATTATCTGCTCTTCAGTGTGATCTTCCTTCCTCCTTCCCTCTTCTCTGTTCTCTTTTAATTCTCTCAGGATCCATTTATTTTCACATTTGTTATTTGCATGAACTCAGCCTCGCTTCCTTTGTAGTCTATTCGTCACTTGATTTTCCATTTTTTTGCCATTCAGATGTGTCCTTGAAAGTTCTATCTTTCATGCTCTATATTCGTACCTCTTACTTATATTCTTCCTCTTTTAAAGCTCCAGAGAAAATGATTGCCGATGCTGTTTAAGTAAGATAATATTAGTCTCATAGATTCACTACGCAATGCAAGGTACAAACCTGTCCATGTCCTATACCAGATTTTTTGACCCTGATTTATTTGAAATGAGAAGTCTTGTGTGAGCTGTGCGCAAGCTTTACCATCCCCAGTCACAAACTTGATGTCATATTGTCTTAATCAGGTCTCAGCAGATGAGTGTTTGAAAGCGAATACTAAGGTCTCACATAGCCATTTGATACGTGAAAATTGTGGCTGGAATTACCGTGATCATCAAATCCGGTGGATTTTGTGGCAGTCTCATGTGGAGGAAATATTTAGATTTATGGCATTTGGCAGACACCCTTATCCAGAGAGACTTACATTTTCATCTCATTTATACAACTGAGTAGTTGACGGTTAAGGGCCTTGTCTACGTGCCCAACAGTGGCGGTACTGGGGCTCGAACTGCCAACTTTCTGATCAGTAACCCAGACCCTTAGCCACTGGCCTGATCATGAAGCTGTTAGGTCATAGCACACGGTGCAGCTAGCTAATGGCTAACTTGCTGATCGGTCACGCACTTCCATTGCAATAAACATTAATTAATTATTTCATTCATTCATTTTCTAAGCCGCTTAATCCTAATTAGGGTCACGGGGAGGCTGGTGCTCATCTCAGCCGAGTCTGGGCAAGAGCGGGGTACACCCTGGACAGCTTGACAGGCCATCGCAAGGCTAACACACATATAACAATTTACACTCACAGATAGGCGCAATTTGGAACAGCCAATTAGCCTGCTGTGCATGTTTTTGGACTGTGGGAGGGAACCGGAGCACCTGGAGGAAACCCAAGCAAGCACGGGAAGAACATGCAAATTCCACACAGAAACCTCCTGAGCCTGGGAACCGACCCCATGCCTTCTTTCTGCGAGGCAAACATGCTAACCACTGCTCCACTGTGCCACCTATAATAAACATATATTTTCAAATTTTTGAATGATTGATGATCTTTACCTCCGATGAAAAGTACAGTACATGTGGTCTTACAAGCCATAAAAATTCAGGTTGATGCATTACCATATTCTCTAAAGTATGGCGCTTGGTTCTGTGCTCTTCACGCCTGGAGAGCGCTGCAATAATTTTTATTCAACACATATGAAATACGTGAAATGGACTCTGTAATGTTTGGCAAGTATTTCAAACCTGCATTTTTACCATATGCCTCACAGCAAGAAGGTCCTGGGTTCAATTCCGGGGCTCGCGGTGAATCGGTATGGAGTTTGCATGTCCCCCCCCATGCTTGCGCGGGTTTCCTCTGGGTACTCCGGTTTCCTCCCACAGTCCAAAAACATGCACAGTAGGCTAATTAGCTGTTCCAAATCGCCCCTAGGTGTGAGACTGAGAGTGAATGGTTGTGTATGGGAAGGCTGGCGGCCATCTCAGCCGACTCTGGGTGTACTCCGTGCTCACCCAGAGTCGGCTGAGATGGGCGCCAGCATTCCCGCGACCCTAATTAGGTTTAAGCGTCAGAGAAAATGAATGAATGATGAAAAATAACAATAATAGTAATACTACTACTAATAATAGAGTTGTTTTTGCTTTTCTATAACATATCTTTCTGTCTTTAAACAGTTTGTCATGTACTGTTGGTTTGTTAAAGGGCCTGTGTTATATAATCCATTTAAAACTGCAGCATTCATTTCATTCTCTGAATCGCTTTATCTTTTATGAGGGGTGCGGGGGTCCGGGGGGGGGGGGTTCATTAAAATTAAAATTCATTATTGTGCATTACCCCCAACAGGGTAGGATCATTCTGCTGAAATAAATTAAGCATAAATCAATACATTTCTAAACTTATCACTGCAATATTATGATAATTCTATAATTATTAGGGTGGCATGGTGGTGCAGTGGTTAACACGTCCGCTTCACTGCAAGAAGGTCCTGGGTTCGAGTTCCAGGCTCGGCTTGCCGTTTCTGTATGGAGTTTGCATGATCCCCCGTGCATGTGTGGGTTTCCTCAGGGTCTTCTGGTTTCCTCCCACGGTCCAAAAACATGCCCATCAGGCTAAATGGCTCTTCCAAATTGACCACGAGTGTTAGTGTGAATGGTTGTGTGTGTGTGTGTGTGTGTGTTTTGAGTGTGAATGGCCTACAATGGAATGGCAAGCTGTTCAGGGTGTATCCTGCCTTCGACCAACGTCGGCTGAAATAGGCTCAAGCCTCTCGCCTCTCAATGACCCTAATAGGATTAAGCAGTTTGGCAAGTGAGTGAGATGAAAGAGTGAACAACACACACACACAAACACGCGTGCACACACACACATAAACACACACATGCACACATATACACACACATAAACACGCGTGCACACACACACATAAACACACACATGCACACATATACACACACATAAACACGCACGCAAACACATGCACACAAACATAAACACTCATGCACACACACACAAACACGCACGCAAACACATGCACACAAACATAAACACTCATGCACACACACATAAACACACACATGCACACATATACACACATGCACACACACATAAACACGCGTGCACACACACAAACACACACATGCACACATATAAACACAAACACGCACGCAAACACATGCACACAAACATAAACACTCATGCACACACACATAAACACGCACACACATACACACATGCACAGATACGCACACATGCACACACACACATAAACACACACACATACACACACAAACACGCACACACATATACACACACATAAACACTCATGCACACACACATAAACACGCACACACATACATGCACAGATACACATAAACATGCATGCACACACATACACACTCATGCACACACACATACACATGCACAGATACGCACACATACATAAACACGCGTGCACACACACATAAACAAACACACAAACGCACACATACACACACATATACACACACATAAACACCCACGCACACAAACACATGCACACACACATAAACACTCATGCACACACACAAACACGCACACACATACACACACATGCACAGATGCACACATACACACATATACACACATAAACACGCGTGCGCACACACATAAACAAACACACACACGCACACAAACACATACACACACACACACATAAACACACACACATACGCACACACACACACACACACACACACACGTGATACAAGTCTCATTTTTCTCCCGTTTTCTTTTTGAGACTATAAGAACACTATATAATCCCTATAGCAGAGGAACGGACCGTTTCATTGGTGGAGAGTGAATAAATATTTGTTCCTCTGAAGGTAGATGACTGGTTTAAATCTCTGAAGGATTTTAAAGTAGATCGAGCTTCTAACTTTAGTAAGGAGTTCATACTTCATAAGTGTGAAATAGGACAAAATAACAAGACTGTGGTAGCACCATGGATATTTACTGAGTAACAAAATGTCAGGAATCAATAGTAACAGAAACACATGTAAACACAGAGAGAGAGAGAGAGAGAGAGAAAGAGAGAGAGAGAGAGAGAGAGAGTGTAATGTGTGTAGATCCTGGAGACCGCCTCCTGAGACAGTGTGACTCATATTAGAATGAATGTTCGGATTGATCCTGGCTCTGATACTGATATCCAGGAATCGCAGTCATTTCTCCTTTAATACAGATGGGATTGTTTTATTGTCTGTTGCTGAGCAATAAAACACATTTATTTAGATACATTTCTGCTAAGCCAATCAAATCCTCAGAAATTACACATCTCTTGAACCATATGCGTTCGGTACGGTGGGTAGCACGTCCGCATCACAGCAAGAAGGTCGTGAGTTTGAGTATCGGGCTCGGACGTTTCTGTGTGGAGTTTGCTTGTTCTTCCCGTGATTGCATGGGTTTCCTCTGGGTACTCCGGTTTCCTCTGACAGTCCAAAGACATGCACAATAGGTTGACTGGCTGTTCCAAATTGCCCTTAGGTTGACTATCAACACGAAGATCGCAGGTTTGAATCCAGGTTGATGTCACAGCCATCCACGCTCGGGAGTCCATGGGAGTTAATTGGCCGAGCTCTTATGGGAGGAAGGGATAGCATACACTCCCCTGTCACTCACAGCGATCACCATGGGCGTCTGTGAGCTCATCTGTACAAAAGGGTTCATAAATAATGAAATCAGTTCATAAAGGTGGCAGCATCGCATGTCACAGAGGGGGACGACTAAACATTAGGGGAGAAAAACGCGGGACTGGGTGTGAGTGTGAATGGTTGTGTATGTGTTGGCCTTGCGATGGTCTGTTGAGGTGTTCAGGGTGTACCTCGCCTTCGCCTTATTAGGATTAAGTGGTTCGGATAATGAATGAGTGAGTGAGAGTAATGATGTTTTAATGAAATTTAATATCTCATTCATAACTTTTTTATACATTTCAAATTATTTAGAAATTATTTCTAGAAAATATCTCATTATTTACATTATGATCACTTCAAAGACCAGGATCTGTAATTAATAATGATTTACTGAATATTATTTTTACATTTCTATTCCATATGCTGTTCCTCAGATAGAAAGGAAGCCAGATGTTCTTCCACTCCAGATGTTCCTAACAAATTTAATTGTCTTCATGGAGCTTCTGAGGTCTAATTACTGACTCCTAACACTTCTTTAAATTTACAGAGTTTATAATTTTCGTAACTGTATATCATTTTGTTATATTACGACGCATCCTCCAAAATATCGAAGCAGTAAATTATTAAAATCATCATTATCATCATCATTATTATTATTATTATTATTATTATTATTATAGGATGGCAAGGTGGTGTAGTGGTTAGGACATCCATCTCTCAGTAAGCAGGTCTTGGCTTCGAGTCCTGGGTTCAGCTCGGGCGTTTCTGTGTGGAGTTTGCATGTTCTCCCCATCCTTGCTTGGGTTTCTTCTGGGTACTCTGGTTTCCTCCCACCATCCAAAGACATGCACATAAGGCTAAATGGCTGTTCCAGATTGCCCCTAGGTGTGAGTGTGAGTGTGAGTGTGAATGGTTGTGTGTAATGGTCTGGCGAGCTGTTCAGGGTGTACCCCACCTTCACCCAGTGTTGGCTGAGATAGGCTCGAGCCTCCCCGTGATCCTAGTAGGAGTAAGCAGTTTGATGAATGAGTGAGTGAGTGTAGAAAAATTCTATCATGCCATAGTTTAAACCATCCTTGTGTCGCTAATGTGTGTTCTTATCAGTTACTTCTGGTTTAAACTGGTTTAAAGGTCCAGTCTTACATAGGATATAAGTTTGCTTAAATATGTTAAATCTTACCTGCTAGGCATGTTGAAATCA
>JBCNYH010000017.1:19588015-19606912 GCA_039654325.1 Tandanus tandanus
TATATATATGTACATACACACACAGTACTGTGCAATAGTTTTAGGTACATGCAAGGAACAAAGATGTCTTATATTTACATTTAAATAATGACATTAAATTAAAGATCTCTACATAAAAATTCTATAAAGCACCGTACACAGTAATAAATGAAACTAATTCAATATTAGGTGTGATGACTTTTTTGCTTTAAAAATAGAATAGCATCAGGTAGAGTTTTTACAAATACAGTATCTACCGAGTATCTTACAGAACCAGCCCCAGTTCTCCTGGAAATGTTGACCATCACACTTGATTCTTTATTTGCGTGTAAATCGCAGCAGCCTTCATTATATATTTGTATGAAAGTGGTCTCTTATACAGAATATGCTGCTTTCTTTATTGACATACTGTACTAACTAATATTTTTTATGTAACATTTCATTTTGTGCTGGAAAACTAATGTTTGGAAATCTAACTTTCTAATATACAAATTATAGAATGAAAATCTATAGCAAAATTTATACCAAAAAAAAGTCCTCCTAAGCCTTTTGTACAGTACGTATATTATTATTATTTTATTTTGTTTTATTTTGTGCTGAAAAACGAATGTTTGAAAATCTAAAATGTTTTTGTACTGACTTGCTGATGTACAAAGTATAAAAAAAGAATTTCTAGCAAAGTTCATACTAAAAAACAAAGAGCAGCATCCGACTCACAACAAGAAGGTCCTGGGTTCGAGTCCTGGGCTCGGCAGGGCCATTTCTCAGCGGAAGTTGCATGTTGTTCCTGTTCTTGCGTGGGTTTCCTTCTACAGTCCAAAGACATGCACATTAGGCTAATTGGCTGTTCCAAATTGCCCCTAGGTGTGAATGGTTGTGTGTGAGTGGTTGTGTGTGTGTGTTTCCCTGAGATGGATTGGTGAGCCGTTCAGTGTGTGTACCCTGCCTTTGCCCAGAGTCCCTAGTATAATTAAGTGGTTCAGCGAATGAATGAATAAATGAATGAATGTATCTGCTTGCAAGTATTATCTCTGTATATTAGGGGCTGTATTTTTTCTCCTCTATTGCTGTTTAGGACACAATGTCTGTTAAATCAAACCATTAAATCACATGAAATATGTTGAGGAATACTTTTAATTTGGAAGCCTTTCCCTGAGTATATATATTTAAGCCTTGTCCATCCACAGTCATACAGGAGGGAGGGAGAATAATGTTAGCCCAGGCCAGGACAGAGAGAAAACATGTGGCAGAGGAGAAAGAAAATGGAGAAATGGGCACTGTTTTACATTCCAATCACCACCTTTTGTCTTGCTCTCTTGTACAATCGTATCATGGTATCATGAGTGCAAGTAGGAGATCGAGGTGGGCCGGCCTGCTTAATCCTCGGCTGGAAAATCCAGCAATTAGCACTGATCAGAGAGCGAGAGACAAAGCGTGGAGGATCAATTATGGAGATTCTCGCTCTCTGAAATGTACACCCTGGTGCTGTTAAGTTCGTTTGTGCATTCCTGTGAGACTGTAACAGCGAAACGTTAAGCTCGGTATTTGGGTTGTTTTGATGGTTTTGAAGGGGTAGTTATGCAGTTTTGTCAGAAGCAGAGTAATGCTTGCTGAGGCTGTCCAGCCATCTGTGAAGAAGGTGCTGGAAATCCAAAAATCCAGGATTAAAAAGCCTCCCATTGCCTAAATCTGGAGATCTGTGGCACGCGTGACAGAACCGGATGAAGTAGTGACCCGCCAGCATGATCTAGTCAGGAGCTTGTGATAGTTAATGCCTCTGCAGGTTTATGACATAGACATGAAGTGAGACCAAAAAAAAAAACCAAACATGCCACCTCTGTAGCTAGGCAACACCGCGAGCGATTTCTACACAGGTAAAACTGATATGCGTCCCTTGTGTTTTCAAGGAATCAGCTATGAATTGACTCTTTGTATGGTTCCACCGACTGTTCAGTTTAAGTTTCAAGACTCTGCTGTTGGGTTGTGAAGATTTTCTACTTGGCAAGTCATGCAGATTGCCTCCACACCTCCGCAGAACCAAACGTTAAGCCTTGGTTTCTTATCCAGCCCTCTGGAAACACTTCATCTTGATGTGTTATCAGTAGAGGTGAAAGTTGCGCCGCTATTACATCAACATTCTTTTTTTTATCCCCCAACCAGTAATTAAAGTGCAATTTGCATGCACACTTGTTGTTTTTTGATCAAGCTTCTGGGATTAAAGCCACCAGAAAGGAAGGATAAGGAAGTGATGTTGTGAAGTTGACATTATCTTGATTTCAGTAGTAGCGCCAAAGAAGGGGGGGGGGAAACAAAAACAGATAGCCGTGGCATTCAAAATAATTTGCATTTTATTTGTTTTGCTGAAACTCGCTGTGGCCAGATGTCAGCTCGACTCCCTAGCATAGTTTAATTAGCTTGAACTCAGCGCTGAAATGTTGACGGCCTTGCGCAGACTGTGACCACTGTATGATGTATTGCTTTGTTCATGCTTCGTGCACTGGGTGTATAATAAGAACGGAGAGGAGAGGGATATGTTATCACAGGGCTTTATGTCATTAATCCTCAAAGGAGCGGCTTTCAAAAGTCCAGACTTGTGGTTTAAAGGATATCTGAACAGCACACGGTCCAACTTCCTGTTATGTGTTGCTCTTTTTTATTTATTTTTTTTTAGATTTGTCCCCAATGTTGTTTCATATGGTATTACACTGTGGGTAGAGGTATTATAAAGAATTTTACCAGCCAGGTGCTTTCATAATAATAATAATAATAATGCTCAATCACTCACTCACTCATTAACTCCTATAAGGGTCACGGGGAGGCTGGTGCCTATCTCAGCCAACAAGGTTGAGTACACCCAGAACAGCTCGCCAGACCATCGCAGAGCCAACACAACACACCCATTCACACTCACACCTAGGGTCAATTTGGAACAGCTAATTAGCCCGAAGTGCATGTCTTAGGACTGAGGGAGAAAACCAGAGCACCAAGAGAAAACCCACAGAAGCATGGGGATAACCTGCAAACTCTACAAAAAAAACCACCCAAGCCCGGGACTCGAACCCAGCAGGACCTTCTTGTTAGCGAACGTGCTAACCACTACTCCACCATGCTGCCCAATAATAATACTTATTATTATTGTTATTATTTATTATTATTATATATATATATATATATTTTTTTTTAATAACACTTAGACATGTGCTTAAACATTTTTGAGCCCATATAATCCTAACCTTATCCCGTGTAAACTGAGTAATCTCTGACCTTAATCTTAACGCATTACAATGGGGTGGGGGGGTGTTGTTTGTTTTGTTTTTTTGGGGGGGGTTGCCCTCCCCCCAGCCTCTATGTGAGCTTATTTACTGAAGAAATCCTCCAGCATGGAAATTTTCTTTGCAAGCCTTTAATAAAAATTTCATCCGTAATCCTTCACAATGTCGATTTGCTTTTGTTGCTCTCGTACATATTTATCGCAGTGGCATCCTTTTGAGCCTCTTTGAGAAAACACCAATCTGTTTCGAAGGCTACCTTTTATTCCAGAAGCATAAAATCATACAGCTGAAATGTGATATAAAAAAAAAAACACCAGCTCTAAACGATTATCCCTCGACAACACAAAGGCTAATAGTCTCTTATTGCATTTCATTCAAACATCTCGTCCTAATTTGATCATATTTATGAAACAAAGAGCAAATATATATTTATCTCCGGCTACATTGCTGGAGGGGTCTAGACAGCAAGCAGCACTGTACTCAGCGGAAAAGGAAACGTCAATGCTAACTCGATGGACTTGAAACAGAAATCTGCGAGCACGCTAGCTAGCTAAAGCAGGATATGGGTGGAGGAGATGGAAGATAAGAGTGGACTGGATCATGGCAGGAGTGTGTCAGTTAGCTTTTTAACCATGTTAGCACTGAGCCTTCGGAAAACAATACTTCGGAGTGAGTCCCAAGTCTCAAGCCCTGTACATCTGGGATTCTGGATTAGTTTAGCTGCTGGTTTCATGTAACAGTCCAGATCTGATTAGGCTGATTTGCTGGTCCTGTAAGCTTGTTGACTGTGTAGCTTCAGAAAATTGATAAGTACACTACTTAACATTTGTGCCATTATTTATTTCCTTCCTGCTTTTGGAGCAGGAACTGATGGCTCGCTCTAATATCAGCCACTTCATTGCTCGTTATGTTAATGTTTCACCTTTGTGCCCGATCTCTTATCTATTAACGAGCTGCTTTAGCTTTCTCTTCTTCTGGGTGTGTGTGTGTGTGTGTGCACATGTACTTCCTGTAATAGTTCCTGTAAACGCTGCCCCGTAATACTCATAAACTGTCTTGCTGCTTGTGAGAAAAAAATTGCAGTTCAAGGAATGCTCGGGAATTTTTCAGTCTGATCCTGTACATCAGCAGCACATGTGCAAGTACTACGATTTCTTGCATGTAGTTCCTTGTATTGGGGGGGGCTAAAGCGAACTGATATTTTTATTAGTAAATATTGTACATGCCTGTGGATATAACACAACTTCGAAACTAGAACCATTAGGATAGGGGCATAAAAAATCCTTTAGTTACTTTCAAACACTAATACACTGCCAGAACAATGAATCTGAGATATTTTCAGTGAAGTTTGACTGCAGTCAAGATAGAAGCACAAACTCACTCATTTTACTCACTCATTTTTCTCACTTATTTGACTCACTCATTTTTCTCACTTATTTTACTCACTCATTTGCCGAACCGCTTAATACTATTAGGGTCACGGAGAGGCTGTAGCCTATCACACTTGACACTGGGTAACATCTAGGGGCAAGTTGGAGCAGCTAATTAGCCTAGTGTGCATGTTTTTGGACTGTGGGACAAAACCGGAGCTTTTGCGGTGCTAAGTGCACAAGATTAGTCATCCGTGGTATTTGCGTTGTGAATTACCTACAAGACGGAAAAATCTTTTTATCACGTTTTCCGCCTTTAGCATTGGTTACAATATATACAATATAATTGTGACCAGATCTGGCAAAATGAGTCAGAAGCCACAAGTACTACTTCGGAAATACAGACCAAAATACATGTCATTTTTGTAATTTAATATAATGCATTAAAATACACATTTTTCTGTCTTTTCCATATTGATAGATGAACAATTACTCTATCATTTCCCAACGTTTTATAGCCGAGAAGCTTATATAAAATAACACAACTGGCCATTTAGTAGAGGGTCCTACCTATAAAGTTGGCAGAAAAGACCAGGAAATATCCATAAGGCCAGTGAATTGAGATGTTTAGTTTCTCGTCACTGCCCGCATGTGATTTTGACCCCGCATGAAAAAAGTTTTTTGCTCAACAACTTTGTTGGTCCTGCTGACAATCTTTTTTGTTGTTGTTGTTTGTTTGTTTAATCAGCACAATAAACCGGACAATCCGGAATTAAACGAACACTGACGGGGTCATCGTCAATTGACCGCCCTTCCGCGTGTAAGTTAGCGCCTCCGCATGCTCTATCAAGGTTGCTTCTTGGATTCAGAACGAGGCTGTTTCCACACCTGTGCAAGTGCATGGTCTCTTTTCAATCGGTAACTGTAGCTAGTTTGTGTAACCCTGTTCTTAATTATGTTTTCATCGGGTTTCATTTTCATTTCATGAAGATAAATTTAATAGTTTGACGAATCTTTTTGTGTTTGTCTCAAGTGATGCCTGTCTGAAGTACCGTTACCTCATGTTGCTGGTACAGGGAACCCAAGTTTAATAAATTGAATTTAAATTTGAATTCTCTTTCATTATTTGAGTCCCCATTTTATATCCGCGACATCAGGGAGGAAAAAGTCAGTTGATGTGATAACCTGCTCATTCAGTACATTCAGGTCATCAGCTGACTTCATTTTATTGCCACATTAACATTGCTGAGCCTTTATGTGATTAATTGAAGCAACAATGCCATGGTGATTACATGCTGTGATCAAGGCTAAATGTAGCCCAGCAAAATATTAGTGTGCATGATTTCTTTAGTATGTGAACGGAGCATAAACTAATAAAGGAGCCACAAATTAGGATAAAGTCTAAGTGTAATGTGACGTATTCTGGATATTTGAACCTGTGCAACAACAAAAAAGCTCTTTTTGCTTTATAAAACACAGCCATGTTGTATCTCAAACCTCAAACATTTTCCCTGTTATAGTTAGTGTGATACTGTGAAATGGCACCTAGTGATTCTCTCTTGTTCTGTAAATCTTCCAGATGTACATAAGACATGCAGAGTCTGCAAACACCTCAGCTCTTGTTGATGCTGCTCCTGCATGTGCATACAAAAATATGTGTCATGTACAGTATATACCAGGCTTCTGTACGGCATGTCAGGCCATATCACATCACCACAGCATGGATTATTTTCCTATAACAGCACAACACTTCTTACTAGACCACAACGTCAGTGCATGGAATATTCTTTGCTTTCCCATCCGAGCTTAGGAAGGGAAGACTGATAGGTTACCTTTCCTGTCACTCACAAGTGACACTAGCCAACCATGGGTATTCGTGAGGTTATGCATACACAAAGGGAAGGTAGCGTATTATGTGATAGGCTGCCCCTAAATATGCATTTAAAATTGCAGTCAGCTGCCATGATGTGCCTCAGAAGAAGCTGCCTTTACCGTCCCTGATTGGTAGCTGTAGTGTGATATGGAAGTACGTCTTGATGGGTGTGAATTGGCTACAACTGAATTAGCCGCTTAATTTGCTTAATCTTCTTAAGGTCACAGGGAGGCTGGAGCCTATCTCAGCCTGCACTGGGCGAAGGCGGGGTACAATCACCCTGAACAGCTCTCCAGACCATCACAGGGCAAACACACACAACCATTTATTCTCACACCTAGGGTCAATTTGGATCAGCCAATTAGCCCAATGTGCAGGTCTGTGAACTGTTGGTGGAAACCAAAGTACCTGGAGGACACCCATGCACGAACTCACACAGAGAAACGCCCGAGCCCAGGACTCGAGCCCAGGACCTGCTTGCTGTGTGGTAGACGTGCTAACCACTGTTCTACCGCGCTGCCTCCGCATACAAGCGTTTTAGTTATTTTTTTTCTGGTACTTTTTCTGTTAATTATGTGCAATAAGTACAAATGCAAATGGACTTTTTTATTTACTTTGAGCTATTACAAATTCTTAACTCTGAGTAATGACAAATTATCCATTTAGAGTTTAGTTTGCTAATAACCTTGACTAAATAACGTACATGACTCCAAAAAAATGTGTAGATGTTTATTGTCTGTCCTTAAACCTTTATTATAAATTAGCCTCAACATTTGTTTTTGTTGTTCTTTATATTGGTACTGGGAGTTGTGTCAAAATGAATGAATGTAGTAATCAGCAGTTTTGCCACAGATACGGTAGACAGAGATTAGGTTGAAAAATGCTGTAGTTTTCCTTTAACAAATTATCCTCGCTTCCAGTTTTCCTGTATATACACTTAATTTAATTCTGTTTATTTTTCACATCTTGCTCTCTCTCTCTCTCTCTCTCTCTCTCTCTCTCTCTCTCTCTCTCTGTGCGCTGTCGTCTCGAAGCGTCCCAATAAGAGGCACCAAGAGATGGATGAACAGAGAAGCGATGCTATGGGAATATTAGCGATGGAAGCAGAGAACGAAGTGTCAGGCAGTGTTTAAGAGTGAGTAGATTAGTGTTCAGTAATGTTGGCACAGTTCTCCTTGCCCTAGCGCCATCCACTCAGGAGGCTGAACAGCTTGCTCTCAATGACCCACAATCATCAGGCAGAAAGGGCCGGCTTCACTAGATCAATTACCTCCATGATTACATTCATCAAATGCTTGATTGAAATTCATGAATCCTGTAGAATGAATGAATGTTTTTATCTCCCACTACCCTTTTCTTTCAGATTAGAAAGGACGGTTTTAGTGTCCAGGGTTTAACTCCTTCATCACTTGGGTATGCATTCGTACAGTTATGTACCCTCTGCTTAAAAGATTTCTTTAAATTAGTCTTTTTATGGGGTAAAATGATTAAACAACATAATTCTGTGCAAAAAATAAAACAATGATCATAGTGGTTGGCTCGTCCGCCTCACAGCAAGAAGGTGCTGGGTCCGACTCCTGGGCATGGAGAGGGCATTTCTGTGTGAAGTTTGCATGTACTTCATGTGCATGTGTGGGTTTAAAACCAGCACTCCGGTTTCCACCCACAGTCCGAAGGCATGCGCATTAGGCTAATTGGCTGTTCCAAATTGCCCCTAGGTGTGAGTGTGGGAATAAATGGTTGTTAATCAGTTGCCCTGCGGTGGTCTGGTGAGCTGTTCAGGGTGTACCCTGCCTTCGCCCAGTGTCGACTGACATTGGCTCCAGCCTTCCCGCGACCTTAATGGGATCAAGCATTTCGGGAAAGGAGTGAGTGAGAGTGAGTGTTTTTAAACCAAATTTTATGTCCTACATGTTTTTGAATTAACGCAGGGTGGATATCACTGAAAAGTCCCTGAGAAGAAATATTTTTTTCTTCTTCTTCTTTTTTTTTATTTTTTTATTTTTTATTTATTTTTTTATTCAGTCTTATAAAGGTCACCTAACATCTCCCTGGGACGGCTCATTTCCCCAGTCCTTTGTTCTGTCTTGTCTTTTCTTATGTCTTGTCCTTCTAATAAGAAGCCGAATCCGTTGCTGGCATGCAGCATGCTAAACAGTGTCTGCTAATGAGAGATCAGATGCAGGAGAGAGTGCATGTTTAGTAAGCTCGATCCTTGGCCGAGATTTAAGCATCCTGCTGACTGCAGGATAATTGACAGAAGTATAATCCTCTTCCTCCACGCAGCACTCCAGAGACCGATCACAGTGACAAAGTGAAGATACACACGAGTGCCGAATCCGACTGGGGCAAAACATGGCATGAGACAAAATGGCATTCGTGGGGTGGAAAACCGTGTTGGAAAGCGAGTTTGATCTGATACTGCATTTGAGTTAACGAGTGCAGTCTCAGATTAAAGGGATACGCCAATTTAACCAAATTTCTGTGTAATGTATGTTTAATCATTATTTTTCTGGATTGGCATAAGGGGAAATCTTCTTCCTAGAAACTCCCTGGTAAAAGATGTGTAGGGGCAGCTGTTAGGGCATCTGTTTATGCAATGCATTTTTTTTTTTTTTTTTATTTTTTTTTTTTTTTTGGAGGACCCAATTTATTTCATATTATATACAATATTTTATCTTAATTATATATCGCTACAGTCAATTTGATATAAGCTCTTTGTTTATATTATTATTGTTGTTATTATGAGTAATTTAACATGGTGGCGTAGTGGTTAGCACATCCACCTCACATCAAGAAGGTCCTGGGTTCGAATCCCGGGCCTGGGCGTATCTTTGTGGAGTTTGTATTTTCTCCCTATGCTTGTGTTGGTTTTCTGTTGGTGCTCTGGTTTTCCCCGACAGCCTGAAGACATGCACTTCAGGCTAAATGGCTTTTCCAAATTGACCCTAGGTGTGAGTGTGAATGGGTGTGTGTGTTTGTGTTGGGCCTGCGATGGTGTGGCAAGCTGTTCCGGGTGTACCCCGCCTTTGCCCAGTGTCGGCTGAGATAGGCTCCAGCCTCTCCCGGACTGTAGTGGGAGTAAGAAGCTTGGAAAATGAGTGAGTGAGTAATTCAAGCATAGATTTGGCCTACGTGAACACGCGATTTGATTTTGCATGGCTTGTGCGTCTGTGTGTCCATGTATGCATCATGATGCTGATTGGCTGTTATGCATAACAATGCTGAATGGCTATACGCTCTATGTGTGTGTGTGTGTATATATATATATATATATATATATATATAACTTGATGTGTGCTGAGATATAGGAATGTATACTAAGACAGTTGAAAATGTACCCAGAAATTGAACTCTCTTGCTGTGAGGTGTATGTGCTACCGTGCAGCCCGTGTGTCTTTTTATGTATTTATAATGTAAATGTAGTTAGACAAGTGTAGATGGAATTAACCCACTGACCTTTCATGATAAGTGAGTTTTGAGTGAGTGGGTTTTCTGTTCTTTTGTCACTGCAGAAAAACGTGCTAGATATTTTTGATCTATGATCATACCTATCAAAAAGACCTATCGTAATGCTTCTTGCACCATGGAAATCATGCTCATTTTTGATCATTTTTCTTGATTTTTTTTTTTCATATGACCAAAGAAGAATAAATTCGGGTAGTTTTGTTTAGTTGTTTATTTATTTGTTTGTTTTGTGCGTATGATGTGCACCTCAATGCTGTTTGGGCTTCACGGCTGAATAAATGACTCTTCAAGCTTTTCTTGGAAAATTACACATTTCAGCACACACAGATACACACACACACACGCACACAAAAAGAAGACAGGACACACACAACCACACCTAAAACTCCCAGCAGAACATACAGCATGTCTCTGATCCCCGAAGTTCTAATTACAAAGGCTTAACTAAAATGGAGGATTGCGTTTCGATTTACTCCTGTCGTTCCCTTTCTCTTGACATTGTTAGTGTTAAAGTAGAGCCCTTGAGAAACACACACGTACAAAAACACATAAAGCGTGTCTCTGGAATATTTATCAGCTACCAATTAACAAGTAAATGCAAGATTTAAAAAAAGTAACAGCTGTCAGTCTATTAAATATGTAACAAAGAATATATGTAAGGCTGATTCTACCACAACAAAAATAAATAAAAATAATTAAAAACAAAAAAAAAAGCTGGCGTCAGGTGTAGTGGTTGGCATGTCCGCCTCACAGTAAGAAGGTCCTGGGTTCCAGGCTCGGCAAGGGCGTTTCTGTGCGGACTTTGCATGTTCTTCCCGTGCTTGTGTGGGTTTCCTCCAGGTACTCAGGATTCCTCCGACAGTCAAAAGACATGCACATTATTCTAACTGGCTGTTCCAAATTGCCCCTAGGTGAGTATGTGAGTGTGAATGGTTGTGTGTGTTGCCCTGCAATGGACTGGCGAGCTGTGCCAGGTGTACCTCGCCTTCGCCCAGTGTCGACTGAGATGGGCGTCAGCCTTTCCATGACCCTTGTAGTAGGATTAAGCGGTTCAGCAAATGACTGCGAGTGAGCAAGTAAAGCTGTCATGGGATGACAAGGTGGCGTAGAGGTTAGCACATCAGCCATACAGCTAAAAGGTCCTGGGTTCAGGTCCCGGATTCGGCGAGGGCATTTCTATGTGGAGTTTGCATGTTCTCCCCATTCTTGCAAGGGTTTCCTCTGGGTAGTCCGGTTTCCTCCCACAATCCAAAGACATGCACTTTATAATATTCTCTACACCAACTTCATACAACAATTACTCTAATATTATCATTTTTTATAATATTTATTACAAAAGCACCTTAATAAGAGACATTTTATTGTTCATAACTCCAGATGTCTGTGTTTTCTCCATAAAATTCCACTCAAACGCTTATCACAGGCTATTAGTCAATCAGTCTCTGTGTTACCACAGCAACACGCTATGCTCAATCCAGCTGCGACTTCTGGGAAGTATATCCGCTGACAGAGCAACTGACGTGCTAGTTACTCGATATTCATTTCTCGTCTATAGGAAACAATTTCACACTCACGCAGTTTCACAGCTGTGATTACCTACAGCCGAATTCGCCAAGAGAATCTTGGTCATGTGATTTCACTTGATTAAGCAACCAAGGTGAATTGTAAGGAGTGATTTTAATCACTGGTGTAAGTGTAGATTCTTTTGTGCTGAAGTGTCATTATCATCATCATCATCATTGTCAATATCATTGTCATTTGGTGAACCACTTACTCCTATTAGGGTCGCGGAGAGGCTGATGCCTATCTCAGCCGACACCTGGCGAAGGTGGGGTACACCCTGAGTGGCACACCAGACCATCGCAGGGCCAAAACACACACACACACACACACACACACATACAACTAGAGGCAATTTGGAATAGCCAGTTAGCCTAATGTGCATGTTTTTGGACTGTGGGAGGAAACCGGAGTAAATCCCACGCAAGTACGTTGAGAACATGCAAACTCCACACAGAAACGCCTGAGCCTGGGAATCGAACCCAGGACCCTCTTGCTGTGAGGCAGATGTGCATCATGTTCCATGTTCTGGTATTTGTTGTATTTCACCTTCACCAAGTGAATGGCTGATTGAATAACTGCATAAATGTTCTGGTGTACAGGTGTTGGTAGAAATTCTCTTTGGAGGTGAAAAAAAATAATAACTAATTTTGTACAAAAGACGAAATGGATGTTATGTAATACCTCGTAAAATCATATTGGCCTCTGTGTCAGAAGGCCAGGATCAGCTGGAGCGAATTAACAGATTTCATAATAACAGTAATATCAGTGTGCTAGTGGTGTAAATGCAGTAACGTGTCTGAGGGAACATGAGCCACTGTTAAGGCCCCATCTCATTTGGGCAATTCTTTGGCGACCGCCCGTGATTTTTTTGAGTTGGCGACTGTCTCAGACCAACCACAACTGTGTATGTGATGTCCTCAATGACTCAAATAAAATAATACTCAGATGAAGATCTCTGATGGTCGGCAACTAAGTTCCCAACTGTCTTTGACTATCTGTGATCGACCACAACGGTCTCAGACTGTCAGCACTATAATCGCAGATAGTTGGCGACAGTCACTGATGAGTAGGTTATCGTGTGTACAACAATCGGAAACAGGTTTTAAACAGGTTTCCAAAAAACGTGACGATTGTCCACAACGGGTGGATTCCTCACTGACAGTCACTGACGGTCAGCGATATGGTCGATGGCAGACCCCTCATGCTGGTTTGTTTGAGTAGTGGACATTATCGCACAAATGAGATCGGAGCTTTACAGGACTTTACATGAATACGAAGAATCCATACTCATGCAAACAACACAAATGAAAGCAGACTTCAGTCTGTGTAAGCTAGCATGCGAATCGCAATCCCAGTTAGTGTTCTTAGCAACTATCATTAACGCTCCAGCAAAACGTATCACAAAATAAACACAATTAGCACCTTCCTCTGTATTCACTCTGCTCACACATCATCCATGCGTAAAACGTGTTACATGAAAGGCTGGCTAATCTTCTGCCTCCATCTCATATACCTGTGTGGTAAAGGTTAGCACTCTCTTTTTTTTTTTTTTTTTTTTCCAGCACATAAACTTCCAAAGGCCACCGCTCACCATCCCCCCTGCAGTCTCGTGTTCGAAATCCTAAGACTCCCACCGAGTGAAGAGAAAAGCACCGCTCTTAAAACCGCCTTGTCGCCTCCATCTCCCACGCCTCCTCCCCACCCTCCCCTTTTGTCGTCTCCGTTCATTCCCAGCTTCAGAATGGGGGGCGGGGGCTGAACTTTGCATATGGCTATCGATTTGGCTTTTGTGCACGTGTTTTGGCGACCTCACTCCTGCCGCTGATCTATCCTCTCAAGGCGGCCCACCTCCCCAGGGGTTCAGCTTTGAACGGTTTAACCAGGCAGTAAAGCCCTGCCTGTATGCCAGGAAAGCATGAAAGGAAGGACTGAATCGAAAGGCTTTTTGACGGCCATGGGTTAAGGTGGCTCTACCTTTCCATGGCCGCTACTCGCCACTCGTCAATGCGCCTCCCTGGTGTGTATCGGTATTCGCCAAGCCACCCTGCAGAGATAAAAGTGCCCTTTACTGCAGAGTGCTTCACCTGTGAACGGATGTGTTGTATGTTACTGTATGTGGATGGATGTGTTTTGGTTTATAATTCTGGGCATTACTCAGAGGCCAGTCGAGTTAAAACGAGGCTTAAATCAAGCTTTAAATATTTGATGTTAATGTGATGTGAAATTTGATAAAAATAGTGAAAGAGAATCCTGTTTGGATTTGATAAATAAATAAATAAATCGAGCTGAAACTGGAAAAAAAAGAGCATATTCTCACAGCTAAGTGAGGGAAGAAAAGAAACTATTTCCCAAAGAAAAGCAGTGGTAGAAAGAAGCCTCGTTTTCATTAACAGACTGAAACTGTCTTGTTCGAAGCCACAGATCTGCCAATGCGGTAAGCATTCATACACTCACTCATTTGCTCAACCATTTCATCCTATAAGGATTGCGGGACGGCTGGAGCCTACCTCAGCCAACTCTGGGCGAAGGCGGGGAACATCCCTAAACAGCTCGCCAGTCCATCGCAGGGCCAACACATACAGCCATTCACACTTAAATTCTACCCAGTTAGCCTAATCGGCATGTCTTTGGACTGTGGGAGGAAACTGGAGTACCTGGAGAGAATCCACACAAGTACGGTGAGAACATGCGAACTCCACACAGAAACGCCCTCTCCGAGCCCAGGGCTCGAACCCGCGATCATTTTGCTGTGAGGCAGGCGTGCTAACCCCTACGATGGGGCATGCAAATATTTCTGTATAGGAACTGTTTTAACTAGCATTAAATTTAAGCATCTTACAAATGTAAATCTAGAAAAAGAATGCTGAATATATTTCTTTAAATAGGCAGTTTGGATTAGTAGAAGCAGCTACAAGGCAAGAAGCTATTGCTTCTTTCTCGGAGCACATTTTGTTTGGGCGATACTTCACTAGGTTTATCGGTTAAGATAACACAGATGGCCTAATTCCTAAAATACGGAGAGGAAATCTGGTTTCTCTGGTGCGGTGCATTGTTAGAGCTTGTTTCTAGATTAATCCAGCTCAAAAATTAGCTGCACAATCTTACTAAGAAAAAATATATATTATAATAAAATAAGGTTTGTTTTCTATACTCTTTCTCGCTCTCACACACACATACACATTTGGTAGATGCCCTTATCCAGAGCCTCTTACAGTTTAAATTTTTTTATACAACTGAGCAGTTGAGGGTTAAGGGCTTTGCTCAACGGCCCAACAGTGGCAGCATGCTGGTACTGGGGCTTGAGCCCATGACCTTTGGATCAGTAAGTCAAGCCTTAACCACTGAGCCACCACTGCCCTATACATATGGGGGGGTTGGTATGTTTTGCTTCAGGCTCCCAGAATAAAATTTTAGCCACACATTGTTCGATGTCTCTTCCTTATCACGCACTAGAGTCGGGGTTCGGCATCCATGACCAATTGACCAGTGATCACGCCGGGAAATATTGATGAGTCTCCAAAGCATACGGGTTTGAATAAATTAGAGGGGGACGTTAGATAAATTATTATTTTTTTTATAATTTAATTTTTACTCTTTTTTTTTTTTTTTTTTAATAGCAACTAATAATGAAATCCTGAACATTTACTGCTCAGTTTAGTCAAATAATAAAGAAGCTGAAAAAAAGGAACCAGCTGGAAGAAATAAATAAATAAGTCTATTGTTTTGACTAACTCTGTCTGTGTTTTGGTAGCCGTTAGCTGTTGAGACTATGCTTAATTCTTTATTTATTTATTTATCTATTTTTTTTTTCCAGCAGGGTTAGCTTTATGAACAGAAGTAGCAATCTGTGCCTTTCATTCCCAAGTTCTCTCAGAAATCGTGTCTTAACAAAATCCGGGAGCGTACATCCCCACGTATGATTGTCGGTGACCTACTTTAAGACTTGCATAGTTAAAGACCCTCATTCCCTTCTGTGGAATTTAAACCACACTCATTTACAGTTGCTCTCATTTCCATATACGACACATTTTCTATGGTGTGATCAGCAGACAGATCACACAGCTTTACCACACACACACACACATACAGTGCAAATCCCTCTAGGTGGTCAGGTGCTATGGAAGTCTGTCACTGAGGCCTAAAGACCTGCTCCAGCTGCCTGTGGTGTCTCATCTTTTCTCTTTTCATTTTACCTCTCATCTCTTCCTTTCTGTCACTCAGTGATCCTTCCTCTCCAAATGCCCACTCAACCCCTTTCACCTCTTACACACACTCCTACCAGCTGTACCGCAGCCTGCCAGGACACAGGTGCTAGCGCTCTGATGCTTCGCTAGTCATGCTGTGCCACGGTACAAGACACGACACAGATACCCAGCTAGCGGTCCGCTTCCCTGCAGAGCTGCCATGCTGTAATGTGCCCGTTTTTTCCACAAGTGCCAATCTAGTGTAGGCACATCCACCGCAATTCTCCCTTTACAAGGTCATCATCATTTCCAGCGTTCCGTCTGAGTCAAAAAGTAGAGCAGTATTAAAAGGACGTTGTGTATTTTTTTAAAAGAGAAACTTAATGTCCTTGAACAAATGATATTTAAATTACAGACATTTCGATACAACAAATCAGCCTGGTATGTATCAGGGCAGCTCAGTTATTATTATTATTATTATTATCATTCACTCATTCATTTTCTAAGCTGCTTAATCCTAATTAGGGTCGCGGGGAGGCTGGCACCCATCTAAGCCAACTCTGGGCGAAGGCAGGCTACACCCTTAACAGCTCGCCAGGCCATTGCATGGCCAACACCCATACAACCATTCACACGCACTCCCGCACCTAGGGTTGTTTTTGGACTGTGAGAGCAAACCGGAGTACCCGGAGGAAACCCACGCAAGGAAGGGGAAAAGAAAGATACGGCCCTGGCCCGGGAATCGAACTCGGGGCCTTCTTGATGTGAGGCAAACGTGCTAACCACTACGCCACCGTGCCGCACTATTATTAGTATTAGTATTATTTACATTTACATAAATTTTACTAGACACTCATATCTGAAGTGACTTAAATTTTTAGCTCATTTGCACAACTGAGTAGTTGAGGCTTAAGAGACTTGCTCATGGGCCCAAGTTCCTGCGACCCACGGAGGATTAAGCGGTTCAATAAATGAGTGAGTGAGTGTAGTTAGTAGTGTTTATTAGTAAAAAAAAAACGGATCTCTCACAAATAGAGTTAAGTTGCCTTTCTCTTTTTTTTCCCCTTCCCTTTATCCTGCACTTTCCTTGAGCTGACCTGTTTATGTGAGTTTGGGTTTTATGGAGGGACAAAATGGCTGCTGAGTGTATAATACAAAGCAAAATGAGGGCGAAACGAAACGAGGCGCACCACTCATTTGATCCCAATGATCTTGTTTTCATAATCATTCACACAGCCCTTGTATAGTAAGCTGAACCAGGAACCCCCCCCCCCCCCTGCTCTTTAATATTCTATTAAAATACCTGTCCACATGATTCTAAAGCAATTCCTCAAAGCAGTGTTTTTCGTGTGCTGTTTGTCGACTGCGATTACAGACTCTGTGCTCACTGTGGACTTCTCAGCAAACTTCTTTAGGATCGAGGGACCTGGCGCAGCACTCCTTTCACTTTTATTACACAATGCACAGTACAGGAACGATGAACCTCACTTAAAACTGTCTAAACACACACTCTGTACAACTCGCAGGCTGCATTTGTAGCAGTACTGAAGTGACCAATACTACAACAGGCTGAAAAAAATCGCATTTATTGTTGTTTTGTGAACCGGAGGAAGCCATTTTTTCATGCATAGTGGTAGAAAGGATGGCGAAAAGATACAGATTTTGTTTAATGCATTAAAATTGTCCGAATGCTGATCTTGCTTCTTCTTGTAGAGAATGTTGTGTGAATGATGATTTAATGAAGCAAAAAGCAGCTCCAGACTAATGTTGCCCGTATTTATTGTGCTGTAAAAGATCTCTTCTTATTTTTACTTTCCCAGACCAACAGTGTTCAACCTGCGTTCCATTTCTCACCGATTACCGCCCACCACAAACACAACATCCAGTCCATAGCTGAGCATTCAGAGTCACTGGAATGGCCTTGTGAATTTTCTAATACACCCCGTGCCTCTTCTTCAGCCTGAGCTTATGCTCCACACCAAGATTCAGTTTGATAGTAGATATGAGTCATTTCTCCAGCCTTCCGTGCTGTGTGGATGTCGAGTCATAAATCTTGTTGTTTGGTAATGAAACGTGCCAGTGCACAGGACATCGAGTCTGGCACGTGGATGACATTTAGCGAAATCAAGCTGTCTTACGTGAAATGGTTTGCACACTGATTGTGTGTGTGTGTGTGTGTGTGTGTGTGTGTGTGTGTGTGTGTGTGTGTGTGTGTGTGTGTGTTTGTGTTTAAAACAGTAGCAAAAGCTTCAGACTTAAAATATAGCACAAAGTAAAGTGTGAGCGGGTAAACAACACCCTAACTCCCCTGACTGATACATTTTACACTGCAGGAAAACAACAGTTATTATTGTCTTACGCTACATTCACGCTACGGCATATTGCAGTTACGCAATAAGGATTTTCAGGAGAAATATGTAACATCAGAGTAAAGGTAGAGTGTATTACAGTCAATTCACGTGTCGCGAGCAGTCGCCAGCATCGGGAAAGAGTTTCGGAGGTATCCTTGGTGATATTAAAAAATTAAAGGCGTATATCTTTCACGAGGTTTATTGTTGTTCTTTCTTTTGAGAATTCCATTAGCTTAAACCGTTTCATATACACTTTGTTTCGTCAGTTCTTTTTTTTAGAATTATCCTCTTTTTCACAACTTTGGAGTTAAAGGTTTGAAAGCTACCCGCTGAAATTCAGTGACATTTACGACATTTATGACGTTAATGACAAATTGTGCCTCCGCACTGTAATCAACTGAAACACCTACATTACACGTTCATAACCTCGACATTATAGGCTTGCTGCTAGCTTGCTGTATCTCTTTTGTAAGGTATTTTATGATAAAAATGTATATATTTTTAAAATTTTTAAGAACAGGATTACAATAATAAAAATAATTTATTTGTTACAGTCCATTTGATACAATTCCATTCCCTCTAATCGGATATGATGTACAGCCTCACGAGCTATGAGGTGATATATCATCAAGATTTCACTGGTAAAAATAAATAAATAAATATGTATGTATATATAAGTGTCTGTCTGAATTGGTCTGTGGACCAAAGCAGGGAACCCCAGATCAAGGAGTCGCGATGATACAGTCCACAATCGCAAAAAAGATAGATAGATAGATAGATAGATAGATAGATAGATAGATAGATAGATAGATAGATAGATAGATAGACAGACAGACA
>JBCNYH010000017.1:19625590-19649261 GCA_039654325.1 Tandanus tandanus
ACACAAAGAAAAAAGTTAAGGACGGACTAGCCAAAACAACTGATGGAGGACCCTGGAGAAGGGTTGGAACATTCCCCCACTCCCCTCGGGGAAAAAAAAAAAAAAAAAAAAAAAAAAAAAAAGCCTCCTATCATCCTTCATATTCATACTGACATGACAGACAGAACTATTTACATATTTATTGCTTTATATATTAATTTATCTGCAAAAAGGCTCTGGTTTGCTTTCATTTCCTGTCTTGCAGTGGGTTTATCTACACCCAGGTGCAGAGATCCGTAGAAGTTTATCATCACAGAGAGAAAGAAACTTTATGTCGGTTTGTAATTGAGTACCCCCCCCGCCCAAACACAGTGACGAGTCTGATATTTTTTGACACTCTCGACATAACCTCAACAAATAATGAAAGGCAGTACGGCGGCTTGCACTCGGTGCTGGAAGCGGCATCTGACAAGAGCATCGACTCTCTTCCTGCGCACTCATCAGTGGAGAGCGACGCCGTGCGCTCCCTTTCATTTAAGAGAACAAAACATTCGAGAGACATGCATGATCTTATGCGCGCTTTAACCCAAAGCCAGACAGACAGAAATATCTTTTCTGTTTGCCGTTTGTCTCTGTTTATTTGGTTTGTTTTTTCTTTTCTTTTTTTTTTTAATCCAGCTCACTCTCTCCACTCCAAGTGTGCTCATTTTCACAGCTTGCATTGCAAAAATATGGGCGTGGTACACTAGTGAGCAGGCTTGTGACTCTGTGGGCCTGAAACTAGCACCCTAAATTTGACCCAAACTTTTTTAAATTTTTTTAAAAAATTTATTTATTTTTTCATCCTAAACTTATATCGATGGCAGAGTCAAACTGAGGACCATCCTGAGGTGTCTCTTGAAAAGCGTGCTCAGGTCTCCCACCGAGGTGGGATGCATGGTTTATTACCCAGGCCTTGCGAGCTATTTGCTGTCTAATGGAGTATAAGTTGCTGAGGTCAACACATAGTTGGAGATCCAGCATAATGCAGTTGCGCTCTCATTATTGTCTAATTACACTGGCTGGGCATGGAGAGGGATTGATCGCTGCATTAGTCAGACCTGGGGGTATTTTTATCCATCAGCGTCTGCGCCTTCAATTTTTTATTTATTTATTTATTTATTTTTATAATTATTAAAAAAAATAAACACATCTGTCTAGCATTTCACCAGATCTTGTCCTGATCTCACACACACACACACACACACACACACACACACACACACACACACACAGAAACACTCTCACAGTCACACACAGAGTGATCTACCATACGCTGGGCAAAAGAAACAAGACATACATTATATGGATAAGCTCAACTGCTATTGTCTAAGGCTGTGTTCCATGTGATCTATCTGAAAAAAAAAAGAAAAAAGGGGGAAATAAATAAATAAATAAAGAGCTAATTAATACATTTAATACACGTGGCTCCTGAATGTGTCTACATGCATTAGCGCATATATATAAAGTATACCCACAAGTCCACAAGGGCACTAGTGTTGTCATAACATTCTTATTAAGCATAATGAGTACATGTAATAAACACCTGAGTCTTTTGATCAACATGATAAATGCGTCTGCATTCTAATTACTGTCGAACATCTATAAATAACTGCTACATGTACACGTTTGCCCGTTCTCCATGTTTATTATTGCGCCAACCCGAAGGAATCCGTATTTTATCTCTGCACACAGATGATATCGTAGCTTTAGGCTAATGAGCCCTAATTTATCTCATTAGCTCACATTCCCAACACACAGAGATTAAAGCGGCAAGCTAGCTGAAGGGCACGAGGCGGCTTGATAGTCAGACGAGCAAGCTTCGAAGTGTATAGAAAGCACTTTTTTTTTTTTTGAGCACAGCCCAGCTCCTTCAGGCTTGGAGCCAGGCAGCCTTTGGGCAGCTTTTCAGCGCTTCACTCATGACAGATGAGCAACTTTATTTAAATAGCCTGGTAGATTGATGAATACGGCATCTTGCAAACACAAGTTTTGGTTCCAAGTACCCCAGAAAGTGAGCAGGCGCATGCCGCACCAGAGTGGCAGCGAAGTGGCAGACTGACACTGTCATATTTACAGCTTTCAAGTAAACTCTGGTGTGAACAGGAGTTAGAAAATAGAAGATTGAACAAGTATCAGAACACTGGATGTAAAGCTTCAGCGGCTCTGACCTATCAGTCTTACAGGGCTGAAGAACAAAATCTTTACACTGACAGGCAAATCATCTGCTTGGTGGCATCATTGATCAGAATTTTTAATCAGGATGCTTATTGCCATATTTATCAAAGTTGATGTATTAAATAATCAAATAAATATTAACTTAAAGTCTCAGTATTTCCCCAAGCACTTGTAGAAATTTACCATATACGACCAACTTTCAACCAATCAGAGCAAGCAGGATCCTCTACCTGCCTTGCAATCGTGCTACCTGTCTATAGGCGTCACTGTCGTTTTATTTATTCATTCATTCATCCATTTTCTAAACCACTTAATCCTCATTAGGGTCGCGGGGAGGCTGGAGCCTATCTCAGCCTGGGCTCTGGACGAAGCAGGGAGACACTCTGATTGGCTTTCAAGTCCATCACAGTGCCAACACACACAGCCATTCACTTTCACTTCTAGAGGCAAATTGAAATAGCTAGTTAGCCTAATGTGCATGGACTGTGCGAGGAAACCGGAGTACCAGGAGAAAACCCACACAAGAACAGGGAGAAAATGCAAACTCCCTCTTACCCTCTTACTCTTTGGCATATATGCTACCCACTATGCCACCATGTTGCCCCGGATAGCTAACATTATTACTGCTAATAAGAAACTTACATATATATGAGTGATACAGTTGTGGCCAGATGTGAACATCACACGTTTACTGTGCATTTGACATAAATACCATGACGGCAGTCACTATCAGAATGGCAGTGGTGGCCTAGTGGTTAAGGCAATGGGTTACTGATCCGAAGGTCAGGGGTTCAATCCCCAGTACCACCACTGTTGGGCCCTTGAGCAAGGCTCAATTGTTCAGTTGTATAAAAAATGTTAATTGTAAGTCGCTCTGGATAAGAGCGTCTGACAAATAATGAAAAAAAAAAAATCAACATTATAAAGTTCATTATTTCTTTGATCTGTCCTTTTTCTGCTGCAGAATATATCGGTCCAGCAAAAAAAATAAAAAAACGATGTCCAACATACATACACTTCTCATGAAAAAAAGTATTTGGATCGCAAGCTTTAATTTATTTGGGGTTTTCTGAAATCAACACGATCAAAGATATACATACACCCACTTTAATTATAAATTTAATGGTGCTCAAAGTACCAAAATATTGAAACTTCTAAAGCCTCATAACTTCCAATTGGTGATGATGACCGACTTCATCTAGTAGCTTCTCTCTGCCAACATAGAGTATGACTGACAGCATGCACTGGATTGACCAACAGACAGTACAATGGGAAAGTCCAAGAAACGCAGTGCAAGACGGTGAACCTCACATTTACAGACAGTCAGGAATGTCTGTTGGATCCAACCAAGTGCAGATCCCAAGATTATGCATTAGTGCTAATGATTATACAATTGTACTTAAGTGCAATGGTGGTGTAGTGGTTAACACGTCTGCCTCACAGCAAGAAGGGCCTGGGTTCGAGCCCTGTGCCCGGCGAGGACGTTTTGTGTGGAGTTTGCATGCTCTCCCCGTGCATGTGTGGGTTTCCCCTGGGTACTCCGGTGTCCTAAGGGCAAATGCGCAGTCCAAAGGCATGTGCATTAGGCTAATTTGCTGCTCCAAATTACCCCTAGTTGTGAGTGTGAATTGTTGTGTGTGTGATGCTCCTGCAACGGTCTGGCGAGCTGTTCAGGGTGTACCCCACCTTCACCCAGAGTAGGCTGAGACAGGCTCCAGCCTCCCCGCAACCCTAATAGGATTCAGCGGTTCAGCAAATGGGTGGGTGGAAGGATGGACTTAAGTGCAAAATAATGGGAGTTGTAGCCAGTTTGTTAAAGTCTGAAAGTCGGTAATAGTATCATTCTCTGGGGTTCCTCCTCAAGCCTTTGTTTTTGCAAGCTGATTTCCGTTTTAATGTCTACCGCCTGTCCTGTTGCTCTAATTATCCGTTTAGCAAGTTCATGTTCTGTCAATCTTCTAATTTCAGCATTTGATCCACAAACATTTATTTACCTGCAGGTCTGTCTGCCTACCTGACTTAGATTGTATATTTTTTATTCCGTGTAAGTCTGAGCAGTGATGTATGAGCCTCTATTTCTTGGCCTTCAGTTTTGTTATTAATAATAAATCATTTTTGTTGGTTTACGCTGTCCATCATCATGCAGGTCAGCGATACATAACAGCCAATTAGCATCAACTCAGCAAAACGGCAGCCTTGTTAGGTTTCCTGTAATGGGCACACCCAGACACCGGACAGACACGAGACAACCATCCAAGCCATATTCCATGCCCATGATGCTCTGCTTGGGAGCTCTGGTATTAGGTGTGTTGTACGGATATTTGTGATCCTGTATGTAGGCTATAATTTTGACCCTGTGTTAATTTAAGAGACTTTAAAGATTCTTTAGTCTGACTTTAACCAGGTTGTGTCAGCTTGCAAGGCGACTAGGGCTCTTGCAACAATGCTGCACACATCTTATTTTAAATGTAATTATATATATTTTTTTCTACAAAGTCATCTATTCAGGAATGCCTAATCAGTCTATGTGTTTGGGGGCATGGAATAAGAGGGACCACTAATTTGTATTTATTTAAAGGATTGCGTTTCAGTTTGGTGCCAAACCACTTTATTCTGGTGTAGGACATGATGGTCCTGAAGATTATCCTGGTATTACTGGGCACACAGTGGGACATCAGTCTATCGCAGGACACAATGCACACACCATTTACACCCCACACACATACATCACAGCCACCCGACTCGACCAAGGCGATCCTTGTATATTTGTGTCAGACAATGGATCAGGAGGATTCACAAGAACTGTGTGTGCAAGGGGTTTTACGATCTCGGGTGCACAGACCGAGACCACTTGGCTACACCAGTACCTTGATTCGACGGCAAGGCTGAGTCAAGACGACGGAGGCACTGGAGAGTTGCAGTTTGGTAGATGTCTGCTGGCTCCCAAGGAGCTCATGCGCTCTTTGGAGATATTGTTTACACGTAAAGACAATCTATTTATATGAATGGGTTTAGATATTGGGAGGAAACCCCAAAACCTGGAGGAAACCCATGTGGATATCAGAAGGACACAGAAACTCCACCCTGCCTGGAACCTGTTGCGGACTTAACCAGATAGCGAATAAGTAAGCCAGTATGCTTCATTTCGGCATAGTGAGGGGGGTGTGTGTGTGTGCATAGTAAAACGATTTCCAGCAGCAGGCTCTAATTGATGAGTTCTGAAAATGAAAAACATGAAGAACCATGTGCTTAGTTTTGCAAGCACTGAACCAATTAAGAAGCATTCACAAAAGAATGCATAATGCATATTAGATTATTTATTTTTTTAAAACAAGTTTTGCAGGGGGGGGGGAAATTCCTCAAATTTGCCAGAATATTTCATATTCATTTTTTTTTGTCTTGTTTATACATAGCCCTGAGGCAGATATTAATTAATGAGGGAAAAGAAACAGGGAGCAATTAAATGCAGTCTCTGCTTCTGTGCTCTTTAAAAAGACACACTCCTCGCTTCTCTCTAATGCAGTAATGCTTTAAAAGTACTGAGCCTTGGTGTGCATAAATATAGCTCAGACACTTTAGCCGTATGATGCATTGTACTTGCCCGTGAGGGTTTGTTAGCATCGTAGCATTGTAGTAAGCATTTAACATATGGTACAACATGTGCCTGATGCAGGATAAATGCAGATAGATCCATGATGTACATCTGAGTACATGCCCTCAGCCTGTAATGTTCTCTTATAAATATAACGATCAAGTAGACAAGGGCAGGATTGAAAGCGTGCATGCACCCAGAGAAGGCACTTCAAAATCAGTGTTAATGACAACGATCAGATGGACCAGTGACAGGAAATGAAGCAGTCAGCTCGAGCAAAGGACGATCGGCTTGACTTTGATTTGATAGCGAAGGTGGCCGTGACGAGATGCTAACACAGAAAGTAATCATAGCTAGGGGTGCCAAAAAGCCTCGTGTCATCAAACAGCCGCAACACAAGCAGAGTGGGAAATGATACGTCCCTAAACCCCCTTTCAACCCCCTGTCCTTGCTACATTGAGCAGAATCTTAATTTGGTCTGTTTGTATACTATATACAGTGTATACACGTGCATGAACACATGTGATTCGAGCAAAAATTGTTGCTGTGCCCTTTGGGAAGAGCATTTTATGTTTTCACTACATTCATCAGAATGAAACTGGCGCCAGTGCTGTGATGAGCAACCAGCCACCAAAAAAAAAAAAATAATAAAAAAATTAATCAAGTTCCAATTACTGATATCAGATCATCACGCTGCAGTCATGTTGTTTTTTTTTCTGTTTTCTTTTTTTTTTTTTTCTATTGCATTAAGTGAAATGTCAGGCAGCTAATTAGAGAAGCAGAGCTCACTGGAGGTCTGCTCTAGGACAGGCTTAGATTCCCAACATTACACTCAAAAAGGTTAATATCAAAATCTTCCGAGTTTAGCTAATCTTCGAGTGCACCTCTCTGTCTGCTCGCCCACAGAATAAATCCTGGAAACATGAAAACAAAGGTTGATTTTCATTTTATTTTTCCCCCTGTTCTATTTTCAGGATTTAAATGTTAATTATCTGTTTAGAGAAGTAATTGCAATCTCAAGCATGGAGCCTTAGCATTTTTAAGCTTTCTTTCTCACTCTTCATCCAATTTAACCTAAGGGTGAGGGTATTATCCAAATAATCGATCACATAACATAACAGTGTATGTAGTGGATGCCTTGCCTTGACGATCCTCATTATTGAGGGTCAGAGATCCTAAGGGACGCACACGTACATCTCCAACCCTGCCTGCCCCTTGCCATGGCAGAGCATGTGGCACCAGACAGGCCTATCCAATCTTGAACGATGTCCATCCATCTCCTCCGTGGGTGTCCCCTTGATCTGTTCCCCTCCACTCAACCCTCCAAATTGCTCTCTCTTTCACAAATGATGCATATATAATAATATGTTGAAAAAGATCACACAGAGTTGGCCTTGCAGTACATTTTACTGAAGGGGCATGTATGGGTTTTCTTAGGGTACTGCGGTTTCCTCCCACAGTCCAAAGACATGCACATTAGGCTTACTGGCTGTACCAAATTGCACCAAGGTGTGAGTGTGAATGGTTGTGTGTGTGTGTGTGTGTGTGTGTGTTGACACTGCAACGGCAAGCTGTTGAGGGTGTACCTGCCTTCACCCGAATTCATCTGATATATAAATATTTGTTAATGGTCTGTTAAGTCATTCATTCATTAATTTATTTGCCGAGCTGTTTAATCCTACTAGGGTCATGGGAAGTCTGGAGCCTATCCCAGCCCACACTGGGCTAAGGCGTGGTACACCCAAAACAGCTCGCCAGGCCATTGCCAAGCCAACGCCAGGCCAACACTCACACACACACACACAACCATTCACACTTACACCTAGGGGCAATTTGGAACAGCCAGTTAGTCTTTGGACTGTGGGAGGACACCAGAGTACCTGGAGGAAAAGCACACAAGCATGAGGAAAACATGAGCAAAATCCACAGAGAAACGCCCTTGCCGAGCCTGGGACTCGAACCCAGAACCTTCTTGGTGTGACACGGAAGAGCAAACCACTATGTCTCTGTGCAACCCTTACCCAAATTTCCAAGATCTTTAAATGGTGGAAGGCAGGGATGTCCAATCTTATCCGCAAAGGGCCAGTGTGGGTGCAGGTTTTCACTTCAACCAAGGAGAAGTCACACCTTCCACCTTTTACAATCACAAATCACAAACAAAACAAAACAAAAAAAACAACCTAGATTGCACATAAGTGTAACGTCTTTGTGGAAATACTGGACACAAATGTGTAAGATTTCCCAAAAGAAAGATTTTTAATAAAAAAGATCAGTTTGCAGAGCAGCAACAAAGCATTTGGTAAGCAAAAGGTCAAGATCAAAATAACCATTCAGGTGCAGGAAAAACACAACAAGATTTCACCAAGGGAAGGTCCTGAATCCAGGTTTATATGGAGGTGCAGACGGATCAGGTGACTGGGAATGATGAGCTTGCAACAGGTGTGTGCAATGATTGAATGATGAGGCGCCAAAGTCCATTGGTTAGTATTCGGGTGAAGGTGCTCAATAAAGGTGTTACAATAAGTGTTTCAATATTGAAGTCTGGTGGCAGCCATCTTGGTGAGACCACTTTACTGTTGAAAGTTGTACTCGAATATATGAAGAGAGGAGGAAAATGCAAATAATTACATGTGGATTAGATCCCTGGTTAAGGTGTATGGTTTTGTGAAAGGTTTCAGAATGATTAAGGTCAACATTATGAGTGAATTTCGCTTAAACCTCGCTTAGCACCTCGGCGCTAAGCTAACAAACCATCGCGCACTGACAGAAAACACGTCACCACTGATGCGTGAAAAAAAAATCTTTTGAGGGTGAACTTGTTTTTTCTTTAAACTAAAGCGATACGGCAGGCAAAATGAGGCCCAAAGGACATGGATGCAGAGTAGTGGAGCCAGCAAGTCAAAGATGCTAAGTGAAAAGGTCAATAAGCAGCGTGCAAGTTTAATATGAAAAGGACATATGATTCTCATCAAACGGATTATCGCCGGCGGCGACGTGCAACTTTTACTGACACCGCCAAATCAATTCGTAAATATCCGATGTTGAGACTGGGCTTTCTGTGATACTGCTGCTCAGAGGGATTTTGGTAAATGTCACCTGCACCTTCTGAACCTGCCCATTTCCTTCCACCTCCTATCTCTTCTCTCTTTATCTGTTTCGCTTCCTGTTGATAGTTTTCATCATGTTTTTCATTGAACATTAAATAAAACCAAAGCCACAATTCTTACAGGGAAATCGCTTTGAGCATAATCTACATACACTAGCTCGCTCCTTTTGTACTTTGGTGGTTGAGGACAGCCAAATGTCATTGTGACTGAAAAGCAGAAAAGACAAACACTGATATCGTCACGACTTGACATTTCCTGTTTATTGCAATGATATCCATCATAACAAGAAAACAAAGTCTTTACTTGCGACCACATGCTAGTTACGTACTATCGTCTGTTTATATGTTTAATAAACTATGCTGGCAATTTTATATGGGTCATTCTCTGAAACTGGTATCATATAGTGTGACATTCCCAATCCCCAAATTTCAATGTGGTCCAGCTTCTTTCCCTTTATTTTGACCATAAATTCATGAATCACCATTACAAAGACAGTGGGAGAACTACTTCATGCACATAACTGCACTTTTATTAGTAACAAACAGAAATAAATCCGAAAGGAAAACCAAATTCATCTTCAAATTCATTCACTTATGGACACCAAATTCATCCCATTTGTTTTTGGTGAGGCGGCACGATGTCAGTGGCTGGCATGGCTGGCGAGAAGGTCCTGGGTTCGATTCCCGGGCTTGGTCGTTTCTGTGTGGAGTTTTTCATGTTCTCCCTGTGCTTGTGTAGGTTTCTTCCGGGTACATCGGTTTCCTCCCACAGTCCAAAAACATGCACAGTAGGCTAATTGGCACAGTAGGCTAGTAGGCTAAGTGTGAGAGTGAGTGTGAATGGTTGTATGTGTGTTGCCTATCAATGGTCTGGCTCCGGCCTTCGCCTGGAGTTGGCTGACATAGGCACCAGCCTTCTCGCGACCCTAATTAGGATTAAGCGGCTTAGAAAATGAATGAATGGATTGTGGTGGTGATATGATACCTAGTTTTTCCTTAATCGAGTGATAATATTGAGCCCGGGAATCAAACCTGGGATCTTCGGGCTGTGAGGCGGACGTGCTAACCACAGCACCACCGTGTTGCACCCTGGGAATCATTAAGTAAAAAATTATATTGTTTGATATTATGTTACTGCAATGGCCTGGCAAGCTGTCCAGGGTGTGCTCTGCCCTCGCCCCGTGTCGGGTGAGATGGGTGCCTGCCTCCCCACGACCCTAATTAGGATTAAGCGGTTCAGAAAATGAATGAATGAATGAATGTTTCCCTTGTGTCTACCCACATCCATGTCTTGGCTACCTGAAAAACGAGTTCATGAAACTGAAAGCTAGTAGCTACTGTAATGAAATACCATGTGACGAGTTAATAAGCTCAGCATTCATAATTTATTCAACAGAATTTACATAGCATGTGAAACGTAGGCATGTGAGAAACAGGTAAATTTGCATATTTGCACTGCCTTCATTGCTAAAGCCAGATTTGAAAGATTGGAGACTTCGGCAGCAGGTCCATGTCCCATAAACATGCTGAAGTGACAGTTCAGCAACAAAGCAGCAGGTCAGAAAGAAATGGTTAAGTGTAACGTTCTTTTTAACAACCATGCTAACTACCTAGGTGCTGCAACTTTTAATGTGCCCACAATGTTGAACTTGTCAGCTCATTCCAAATAAATAAGTTACAGTACACGTCCGGAAAGGACACAAGATTCTAATTTATGCACTAAAAATAGAACTGAATGCACTTAAAATGCTTACTCACTCCCCATTCTCCACCCATAATTCACTGGGCCACTTTAGGGGTTTCTGTTGCAATGTGATATATGTTTTTACCTGAGAAGTTTGCAGGCGCCCTGCAGAGCCTGTTCTACGAGGATAAACATCCACTCATACTCACATTTACACCTGGGGGCTAATTGGCTATTGCCAATTAGCTTAATGTGCATGGCTTTGGCCTCTGGGAGGAAATCAGAGCACACCCACGCAAACATGTAGACAACATGCAATCACCACAGGCTCAAATCCAGGACCTTCTTGCTGTGAAATGAGAATACTAACCACAACGCCATTGTGTCGCCTCTTAAAGTGGTACCATAAGTAAAACACTTAGCTGCTTTTAATGAAGAAAAAACGAGCCAATCGGCTTCAAATGTTTTGGTCTTGCATACAGTTAGAAGAAGCTTACTCATGACTCTTACTCTACATTCTTGCTATATGGATGGAATATTAGTATGAGAACATAAATATGTTTATTTTTCCACTATAAGATTGATTGAACAAACATGCAAGTTTAAATATTGATCAGAAGATTCAGTCAGTTGAAGCCGAGAATATCTAGCCTACTGGAAAGAAATTAAAAAATATGATTAATATTTTTACTTGTGGCCTTATAAAGTATTTCCAATAAGCTAGATGGTCCTGGGTTTGAGACCTGGGCTTGGTGACGGCATGTCTGTGTGGAGTCCAAAGACATGCGCATTAGGCTAATTGGACATTCTCGATTGCCCCTAGGTGTGAATGTGAGTGTAAACGGTTACGTCTGTTTGCCATGCAATGGTCTGGTGAGTTGTTCCTGGTGAACCCCGCCTCCACTCGGAGTCAGCCGGGATAGGCTCCAGACTCCCCGCGCCCCTAATAAAGGATAAAACGGTTCACAAAATGAAATTAAATGAAATTAAAATATAATCACATTGTATTTCATTTCACATAAGAAAAGCAAACCACAGCCAACCTTTTTTATGGTTTCTTTTAGCATATTTTATTGAATTAATTCCCATGTTTGCAGGGTGGATAATAAGCAATTATTTAATGAGGTGAACTATGATATGGAGTATTATTCTGATCAAGGGGATGTTATTGGCCTTGGCCTTGGCTTGACTCTCCGAAATCTGAATAATTCTCCATATTAAACTAATGCAAAATTCTCTCATTGTTTAATCATTCATTCAAAAATATTTTGCCAGACCAGCACCTAATAAATAGCCAGTGTGAACCAGCCGGAAGTGATTTTGTTTACCTTTTTTTCCGAGCAGCACGCCTCTAGTCTTGAGAGCGGGCAGGCGTTTTCTCGCTAGCTTTCTGTGGAAGGAGGGGAAGAAGAGGAACATAGATAGTAAATAAGATAGATAGGCTACACCCTACTGATAGCGCTGTTGGTGGCGGAATTTAGGCATATCTTATACGATATCGATGAGGAGGAACATTGGCGTTTACCAATCGTGCAGCAATAATTAAACTTTTCAGTGTCAATGAAAAGATCTAAGATGGCTCATAGAAGAATCCCACGAATTGGTGGCGTTCTTCCAATCAGAAACCAAAAATATTTTGAATGAATAATAATGTCTATAAAGTATATACTGCACACTAATGGCACAATCTGATTGGTCTGCTATTTTGGGTTTAAAAAACAACCTTAGAGGGGATAATGCTTGAATCAAAACAACAGTCTCACAGGTTGCCATGAATTAGCAGGCAGTGTGTTAATTATCACGCTTTAAAATGGAAAAATAAACCATAAAAATATAGTTTTAGTTTTTTTTGGGGTGGGGGTTTTGTGTAGCAAATACTAAAATACTGTTATGAAGTGCAGTTTAATTATCTTTTTGTGTAGTATGTAATAAACTCAGAATAAGCAGGCTAAGAGGACACGGTTGGCTACACAGCAGTTACTTAGCAGTTACTTCTGATCAAAGTACACAGAGCTCAAGCCTCTGTAATGGTTACAACATGTTGGAAAAATCTTAATTTCTTTTGCTTTTCTTTATGTTTCCACATAGGATATACTTAAACTATTAAAGAGAGTTAAGGAGGCACTAACACAGCTCCTATGCACTTGCTCACACCTGCACTCGGAGGCACGTCTGGCTCACAGCAAGAAGGCCTGGGTTCGATTCCTGGGCTCGGGCATTTCCGCGTGCAATTCTCCCCGTGCTAGCGTGGGTTTCCTCTGGGTATTCCGGTTTCCTCCCACAGAGTGAGTGTGAATGGTTGTATGTTTGTTGGCCCTGCGATGGCCTGGCGAGCTTTACAGGGTGTACCCAGCCCTCACCCAGAGCCGGCTGAGATGGGCGCCAACCTCCGGCTACCCTAATTAGGATTAAGCGGCTTAGAAAATAAATTATTTAATAAACCATAGACTATTCAGCAGCATCCACCTCACCTTCAGTGAATAATTGTTAATTATCCCAAGATAAAGAACCAATCAGATCACACTACTCCCATGTTGTATATAGTAATGGAGCTTAACCCCAGGGTTTTATTTCTTATTTCTTTTAAAAATAGATTTGCTAGCTTGCTTTATAGATGGGTAGAGTTACAGTAATGGATATTACTCACTCACTCACTCACTCATTTGCCGAACTGCTTAATCCTATTAGTGTCACGGGGAGGCTGAAGCCTATGTCAACCAACACTGGGCGAAGGCGGGGTACACCCTGAACAGCTCGCCAGACTATCACAGGGCAAACACACACATGAAACCATTCACAGAAATGCGTACACATAGGGGCAATTTGGAGTGGCCAATTAGCCTAATGTGCACGTCTATGGATTGTGGGAGGAAACCGGAGTAGCCGGAGAAAACCCACCCAATCACGGGGAGAACATGCAAACTCCGCACAGAAATTGTCTGAGATTGGGACTCGAACTCAGGACCTTCTTGCTGTGATATGTGATATAGCACTATCCCACTGTGCCACCAATGAATACTACAGTACAATAATAATAATAATAATAAGAGTAATAAGACTATTCTTATTAAAATATTCACTCAAGGATGGAATGAAGAAATGAAACATTTTTGTGTAATGAAAACTGCTTTCAAAGCAGCGGCACAAACCAATTCATGCTCCCATAAATAATTATAACTGAATATTGTGAATATTTTCATCATTTTAATTTCATCCATAAATAAATCTATTTTTCCATTTTATGGCACCAGTAGCTGCAGCTGCTAATAAATAGGATATTCTGACTAGTTTGCTGTCAGGTAGATATGTTGTCAACAGCATTAATATTGACCCTCAATAGCTGTTACTAGGTTAAGGAAGGCTGGCATTAATCAGGCCACCTGTCTGAAAAGTGTCAGTGCCGACATGTTGGCCTTGGGTTCGGCTGTGCACTGTTATGATTAGCCTGTCAGGCTGTTAGCAGAAGGCCACTGCTATTAGGCATATTTGGTGCCACATTACAGGATGCGGTCTTGCTCTGGCGTGACTCATTAATGCTCTTACACGCTCGCGTGATCTGAAGTCCCATAGGAACAAGGACAGTTCAGCGGGAAAATTGTTTCCTGTAATAATTTTCTTAGTGAGAGAAAACCAATCGATTCCGCGAACCTCCGGCATGCAGTCTGATCTAAATGATGCTTAGAATGTCAAGAGCAAGGATCAACCTGACAAGCTGCAGCTAATGGGTGTTCAAGAGTTGTTGTGCACGTAATGGTCTTGCATTAACAACATTAAAAAAGGAAGAAAAAGAAAAAAAAAGGAAAAAGTTAAAATAATGCTGTGGTGGATAAGATGTGGAGGGGAAGGAAAAGCGTTTCCTATAAGGAAGCAGGAAGCTGGTTCTCAGCATTTGGATATGACCGGGGAAGGCAGATATCCAAACATCAGCCGGAAAAGCTTGCTCCTTGGTAATGGTGTGATATTGACTGACACGAGGAGGTGGGGAGGGGAGGTGGGGAGGGGAGGTGTGGGGCGGGGATCAATGAACGACGCTGTCATTAGCAGAGCCAAGCAATTGCAAAGTCATTCCTCTTTCAATGTTAAGTGTAGGGTAACCCCTGAGGTACACACACACACACACACACACACACACACACACACACACACACACACACACACACACATTTATTTTTCCTGCAGGCAGGAAACACAGTTTTAAATGAATACCTGCTGCATATTCCAAGCTTTATTTGAAGCTGCACAAAAAATAAAAATAAAAATAAATAAAATAAATAAATAAATAAGAAAATAAATACCTCGTTGACACATGTGGAGCTCTTTGGGAGACTTTATCCGGAGATGTCTAATTAAGTTTGCTTTGTTATGAAGCACAAAGGCAAATAACAACAACACATGGTAATTACAGTCCTCCCTTCTCTTCTTCTTCTCTGGCTCAAGTGACCGTTTGTGAGGCCTTGACAGGATTTTAATTCGCTTTATCTTCGGAACACTGATGCAGCCGCCTCCGAACAGGCTGACACAGTGGCTGTCAGCCTCCGAGGAGACATTAGCCTGGCATGACACTGCTGACAGTGGCATGTCTTTGGTAATTAGGAGGAGACGACTACAAGCCGCATACATCAGAATACAGCATTCGCCGCATGTCAGAAACACAGGACGTGTTCTGACCGAATGATTTTGCACAAAGCTTGTGGAAGACTGTGGAAGACACACTGCCTGGAAGTTGTCAGAAGTAAAAGCATGTTCTTAGTGTGTTGTCAGGCAGCATGCTATCATCGGTTTTGGACCTGGCGCTTTATTGAAGCGTGAAATTACGCTTCTCTAAATCAAATAGTATCAAATAGTCCTCAGTGCTAAGGTGGAGCCAGCATGGTGCTGTCACTACAACTATTCTCGAACATGACACAATAACCCTTAGGTCATGTTAGTCAAGTTATAGTACACTGGAATGGTGCAATCTGATTGGTTTGCTACACAACCATTCACACACACTATCACACCTAGGGGCGATTTGGAGCAGCCAATGAGCCTACTGTGCATGTTTTTGGACTGTGGGAGGAAACCGTAGTACACAGAGGAAGCCCACACAAGCACAGGGAGAACATGCAAACTCCACACAGAAACGCCCGAGCACAGGAATCGAACCCAGGACCTTCTTACTGTGAGGCGGACGTGCTAACCACGTGCTAACCACTGCGCCACCTTGGCACCCACTAAATAGTCCCAAGATGAAATATTGATGGTTGAACCAAAATTGCAGACTAAGACTCGCAGATTGTCACCGTCACTGATTCCAAAATTCTCAAAATACAATAAAATGCCATCCCAGGGTAGTTTTTCAAGGTTTAAAACAAACAAACAAGCAAAAAAAAAAAACACTTTTCAAACTTCAAGAGTTTCAAAAGATGCCATAATAGAGTGTGCATGATAACAGTCACACTTTAAAAAATAAACCATATAAATCTTGTTTTAGGTTTTTTTTTTCAATGTTCCCATGTAATATATACTATAAGAATTATCTACCACAGGCTCAGTGAAAATTGGTGAATAGTTCGCCTTGCCTTCAGCAAAAAATTGTAAAATAGGCAGTAATATTGGCTATGAATTTAAATACTTGGGGTCAACTATCCAAGTCAATGAAGAGTGTGGTTGAGAGGTGGAGAAGAGAGAACAGGCAGGGTGGAATAGGTGGAGAAGAGTTGCTGGAGTGAGCCGGAGTATCTGCAAAAGTGAAGTCAGCTATGCTGTACAGTTTGGAGATAGGAGTGCTGACTAAAAGACAGGAGGCGGTGCTGGAAGTGGAAGAGATGAAGAAGCTGTGATTTTCTCTGGGAGTGACAAAAATGGATAGAATTAGAAATACATATGAAAGAGGGACAGCACAGGTAGGAGTGTTTGGGGGTGAACGGAGAACGGCCAGATTTAGATGGTTTGGACTTGTGGAGGGATGAAGGGTATATTGGTTGAAGAATGTTGAAGATGGAACTGCCTAGTAGGAAGGCCAAAAAGGTTTATGGAGAGGACAGAGCGAAATGGAGAAGGATGATCTGCTCTGGTGTCCCCTCATGAGAGTAGCAGAAAGAAGAAGAAGAAGAAGAAGAAGAGAGTACCACTGTCCATATTGACTTATAATACTTGTAAGGTTTAGGAGTGGCGGCATGGTGGTGCAGAGGTTAGCTCGTCCACCTCACTGCAAGAAGGCTTGGGTTCCATTCCTGGGCTCAGGGCATTTCTGTGTGGAGTCTGCATGTTTTTCTCGTGCTTGCGTGGGTTTTCCTCCCACAGTAGGTTAATTGGCTGTTACAAATCACCCCTGGGTGTGATTGTGTGTGCGAATGATTGTATGTGTGTTGGCCCTGCGAGGGTCTGGCTAGCTGTTCAGGGTGTACCCCGCCCTCACCTAGAGTTGGCTGAGATGGGCGCCAGCCTCCTGCAACCCTAATTAGGATTAATCAGCTTATAAATGAATGAATGAAGTATGCACATGGCAATACTTTGTTTGGAAAGCCATTGTGAGTAAGACCCACATATAATACTCACAAGTTCCGCTACTGCTCACTGTCGTAAACCACTTTGCCGTTTGACGGCGGTTAACTGCTTTCAGTGTGTTGCAATAAAACCTGCCAATAGGTTAACAGATGCAAATAAAAGCAACACCGTCTTTAGAGCCTGGAAAGAAGACAACATTCAGTAAAGATTAGAACCGATGTAATGTTTAACCAGGTCAGACAGCCAATCAGAGAGTATGAATAGCACAGAAAAGAAAATTGAAAGGAATCAGTCTTGCCTGGGCACGTTGACAGAAATGTTTAATTCATTGCTTTACATCTGATATAATCTGCTTTTAAAATGTCTATACTATGTTTATACATAAGTTCACGACTTCTTTCTCTATTCTTGTAGCACATACTGTTCATTATCCTTCTGCTTATCTGAAACTCGAGTGTAAAAGGCATGGACGGAGGGTGATTAAGCCCTGCAAGACATTTCTAGTATGGTTAGAGGGCAGCAGCAATTTCAAAGCCCCCCGATGCTAATGAAATGAGAACATGTTGATGAGAAGGGCCAGCCTCGGTGGAGCTTTCATCAGCAGGACTCAAACATACGTTGGTGTACTAAAGCTAATAGCAACATAGTTCAAGCAAAATATTGGCTACCAACAGGCTTAAATTGAGCTTTAGGACAAAGAGGAGGAGTCATGCGGGTGTCAACAGTGTGTTCCATTTGCGTGGTAAATGAGGTTCAATGCTTAAATGATGGGAATAGGATTAAAATCGTGTGATGAAATAGCTGAAAGTTGGGAGTAAGACCACATGTGATGGTTTAATATCTTTTTAGTAATTTCCCATCAGCTCGCATGTCTCCATACTTTTTAAGCACAAATTAAATTGGCCAGAATGATTTAGTTTTCAGTATTCCCTGTTCAACAACATCTTCTCATGCGTACAGGAAATGTTTTAGACCAGCAAACTCAATATATTCTGCATTAATGATTAAATGTACTTGCAGTTTATATATAGCAACTGACCACTGTTTTATACATTTGAAATAATTTTACTAAGGATGTAATGGAATAAAAAATACACGTGTTCTAAACATACAGCATTCAGCAATAACTTTAAAACCACTGAGAAGTACAGTAAATAACACTTATTGACGCAATACCACTGCCATTGTAATGGCTTCGGTCATGGGGTGGGGTCTGTTAGGCAGCAAGTGAACAGTCATTTCTCAAAGTTGATGTGCTGGAAGCAGGAAAAATGGGTAAGTGTAAGGATTTAAGTGACTTTGACAAGGGCCAAGTTATAATGGCTACATGACTGGTCTAAAACCACAGGTCTCGTAGGGTATTCCTGGATAGTACCTAATAAAAGCGGAATCAGTGAACCAGGAACAGGCACCTAGGGGAAAACCTTAATTTTGGCTATGAAAAGGAGGCAGACCATACAGTGCATTGCTGATTGCTACATATGAGGCTGCATTGCTGCAAACCAGTCAGAGTGCACATGCTTGACTCCTGTTCACCACTAAAAGTGTCAACAATGGGCATCAAAACCGGACCATGCAGCAGTGGAGGGTGGTGGACGGGGCTGATGAATCACATCTCCTTTTACATCGTATTGACGGCTGAGTGCAAAAGCAGTCTGATGATTTGGGCAATGTACAGCTGTGAAACCTTGAGTCTCCAATTCATGTGGATGTTATTTTAACACATACTATTGGCTTAAACAGGTTTGCAGAACATGTACATCCCTTTCTAAAAATGGTGCTCCCTGCTAGCCTTTCAGCAGTATAATGCACCCTGCAATACTGCAAAACTGTCCAAGAATGAGTTAAAGAAGATTGGTCTTTAAATTCCGCATCTGTGGGATACGCTGGACAAACAAGTTCATACCATGGAGGCTCCACATTGCAATCCACAGGAATTAAAGGATGTGCTGTAAACTGCTTGGTGCCGGATACCACAGCACAACATCAGAGGTCTTATGGAGCCCATGCCTTGATGGGTTAGAGCTGTTTTGGGGATAAAGGTAGGGCCTCCACAATAATAGGCAGGTGGTTTTAATGTTATGGCTGATCCGTGTAGCTATGAATAGAAACTGAATAGTATTGATTCATCCATTTATATTTATTTATTGATTCATTCATTTTCTAAACCGATTTTTTCCTAATGTCTTCAGGGTAAACGCGGGGTACACACTGAACAGCTCGCCAGGCCATCGCAGGGCCAACACACATACAACCATTCACATGCAGCCTCACACCTAGGGGCATTTTAGAATGGCCGATCAGCCTACTGTGCATGTTTTTGAACTGTGGGAGGAAACCGGAGTACCTGGAGGAAACCCACGCAAGCTCAGGGAGAACATGCAAACTCCACACAGAAACGCCGGAGCCCGGGAATGGAACCCAGGACCTTCTTGCTGTGAGGCAGACGTGCTAACCACTGCGCCACCTTATATTTATTTATTTGTTTATTTATTTACTAACTTACTAATGAATTAAAAAAATGTATTTTAGGCTATACCCACTTCAGGTTTCTATTTTATTCAGTACAGATAGATACAAATACAGGGGCACTGTGTTACACACCATTTACTATAAGGCATTATGAAACTGTATTACATTGTCATTACTGTGTCATTTACATTTCCATGGGCTCATCATAGCAGAGCTCATTAGAGATAAATTAATTGAAATCTTTCAATTCATTTCTGACAGAGCACTCGTATTTCTTGCCTTTGGTGTTATTTTTGTTATTTTGTGTATTATTTTTTTTTTCTCTTTATACACTGCAAGCATGCTTGTTATGTCAGCAAATCACACCATTTCCATTCAGCGTCTCACGGTCTGATGATCTTGAAGAGCAATTGTCAATAAAGCTGCATAAGGAATAAAGCAAGCATGTAAAATGTAACATAATTGCTTTTGTAAGTGCGGTGAAGTGAATGTTTAGGGTAAAGTAGGAAACAGTATCGAACCACCTTTGAAAGAGATGCAACACAAAGCCATGATGTGAATTTCTGTAGTCACTGTTTGATGATTATCTTTTATGTTAACACTTTATGTAGAATTTTATAGACTTTCATCTGCAGTGGATCACACTAACTGGAGCCTTCCATGTCAAGAACTTCTTTAGAAGTTTTTTTTTCTATTGGTCTGAATTTCCTTTTGAATTGAAGAATAGTTTTCATCATGTGCCATGCTACGTCAAGGGTATGAGACATTTCTGCTTTATTAAGGTCCCAGCTGACTCCAGGCAATGGCAGAGTACACAATGAACAGCTTGCTCGACCATTACATGACCAACACAAACACGCAACAATCCACACTCACACTCTCACCGATGTGCAATCAAAAATATCAAAGTAGCCTAACGTGCATGTGTTTGAACTGTGCGAGGAAACGGGAACACCTGGAGGAAACCCACGCAAGCACAGGGAGAACATGTAACGCCCTTGCTGGGCACAGGGCTCGAACCCAGGACGTTCTTGCTGTGAGCTGGAAGTGGTTACCTCTACACCCAGTGTGTTTCCTGGTACAAACATCACCCTACTCAATGTGTACAATTCTAACTGTCGCACAAGAATGTGATGAAACTCGTTACAATTCACACTTTCCTTTTTTTGGTGCTGAGTTGCCTTTTAGTCATCTAGCCTACATTGCTCAAAATAAAACAGCACACACTTCTCATAGAATTTCTTGTGAACAAACTTGACTTGTGAGCAAAAATAAATGTGACAGATGACAGTTCAGCCCATCTGTCGCTGGCAGTTTGATCTTTCATGCATGACATCAAGATTTGGCTTTCATGCAAGACAATTGGTGCATCCCCCAGCACCATCCAATGTTGAAAGGTAAGGATCTTTACAGCTGGACTGGAGGTAGATCAGAATAGGCACTGGTAGGATAATCATTTTAAGACCAGCTTAAATGATAAAATGGGGAACGAATAATCAGCTCAGAAATGTATCTGCTGCTCTTTTTGCTTCATTACTTTGTGCTACATAATCACATAAGGTATACTGGGGGCAGCCGTGGCATCATGGTTAGAGAAGCGGCTTTGGCACCAAAAGGTCGCTGGTTCGATTCCTGAACCAGCAGGAAAAATGTGTGGCGGAGGGGGAGTAAGCTGCACCGTCCCTTCCTCCACATTCATGGCTGAAGTGCCCTTGAACAAGGCACCTAACCCCCAACTGCTCTCCAGGCACCACAATGTGTGGCAGCCCACTGCACCGAGTGTGCGTGTGTGTGTGTGTGCTCACTGTTTACGTGTGTGTGCTCAGTTTGGATGGGTTAAATAGAGAAGTCAAAATTTCCCTTGTGGAATTAATACAGTATAAAATAAATAAATAAAAAAGTCTATACCATCATAAACAATCAGAGCAGCAGAGACAGTGTCGTCAGTCTGTACACCTCCACCTTTGGTGGCACAGGTGGACAAGGGAGCTGAATAAGATGTGTGACCTCACAAACATTGAACTGCACTAACACAGTATCCATTTTCCTATAAATCCACAAAAATCACACATAACTGTCACCCTGCACTTTATTATGTAGATTTTGGCACTGTCTGAAGGCAGAGCTCCCGACAGATATTTCTAATGGTGTCCGAGGCTGGTGTTAGAACAGCAGCATGGCTACTTTAAGGGCTGAAACAATTTCTGCCCTGGGGGAAATAAATAAATAAATCTCCCCTGCATTTCCCCAACTTCGGTCTGGAGCGAAAGCAGGAAAGGTTATCACTAAATTTTCTTTTCACCGCCCCTCACAAGCTGATTTCTGCATCCATTTGTATCCCGTCTTTTTCGTTTATTTATCTATTTAACGAGTTGTTGGTGTTGTTTTATTGCTTCCTGTCATTGTGCATATCAGTGATACATAACAGCTAATTAGCATCAATTTAGGCATGGACACGGGACAACCATTAAAGTCATAATCCATGCCTATGAAGCTCTGCTGGGGAGCTCCGCTATAATTTACAATTCTGCCTGTCTGCTCTTCAGACCTTTGTGATCCATCCTGATGTCCTACTTCTCGTTGGAGTTCTCATCTTATAAACCCTTCGCTCGTACTCATGTACCACATGGACCTGAATTTCTTGTTACACTCAAATGAGGATGGGTTTCCCTTTTGAGTCCACTCATGGTGTTTTCCTGAGGGAGTTTTTCCTTGCTACTGTCTCCACAGGCTGTTTGCATGTTCCCCCCATGCTTGGGTGGGTTTCCTCCGGGTACTCCGGTTTCCTCCCACAGTCCAAAAACATGCACAGTATAGGCTAATTGGCTGTTCCATATTACCCCTAGGTGTGAGTGTGAATGGTTGTGTGAGTGTTGGCCCTGCGATGGCCTGGCGAGCTGTCCAGGGTGTACTCTGCCCTCACACAGAGTGGGCTGAGATGGGCATCATCTTTCCCCGTGACCCTAATTAGGATTAAGCTGCTTAGAAAATGAATGAATGAGGAGGTCAGAGCAAAAAGGAGGTTAAATCACATTTTGGGTACCAACATGTTTATGGTACAGAGTACCAGCAAAAAAAAAAAAAAAGGGTGTTTTCCATCAACCAATTAAAATGCTTAATTCTCAAGTGACTCTAGTACGAAATGACCATGTCCAGTTTCTGCAACAATGGGGTTAAGTTACTTAGCCTGTGTTTTGTTCTCACCCCTTTAATTTAATGGGGGCGGCATGGTGGGGTAGTGGTTAGCACATCTGCCTCACAATAAGAAGGTCCTAGGTTTGAGTCATGTGTCTGGTGTGGACATTACTGTGGAATTTGCATGTTTCCTCCAACAGTCTAAAGACATCCACATTAGGCTAACTGGATATTCTTGAGTGCCCCTGGCTGAGAATGTCAGTGTGAATGGCTTTATGTGTGTATGTTGCCCTGTGATCTGGTGAGCTGTTCAGGGTGTAGCCCACCTTTGCGTGGAGTTGGCTGGATGGGTCCCAGCCTTCCCACGGCCATGATAAAGGATAAAGAAGCCTGGAAAATAAGATAATTAAATAATTTACTGGATTTAACTTTACACTTTATTCATATGTTTTATACGTTTTGCAGCTGGTGATCTCTCGCATACTTCTATCTGCTTTTTACTGGATTGTATCCTATGAAATGTATCTAATGTTGAAATACTGTTGTTGTTGTTGTTGCTGTTGTTAATAATGTTGATTATACTACACTAGTACAATTAAAAAATAAATAAATAAATAAAATAAAATAAAATTTCTTGTCCTGGGAGGGGTTTTTTTTAACACCCATTCTGGTTTTGTGTTGTACCCAAAGGTCTGATATACCGTCAACTAAATATCTGGAAGCTGTAAAGTGGCATGAATTGTCATTAAAAAATGAAGACACAGTTTTATTTGGCTTCCTTAGGTAATTAGCATCTGTTTCTTCGAAACGTAGTTAGTATTTAATCTTGGTCCAAACTGATTAGAGCCAAAATAAAGAGCAAGTTTCTCCTTTTAATTCCAGAATGCGCTTTTATATTAGCACAGATAATTGAAATGCTAATTAAATCTCTCTCTCTCTCTCTCTCTCTCTCTCTCTCTCTCTCTCTCTCTCTCTCTCTCTCTCTCTCTCTCTCTCT
>JBCNYH010000017.1:19655458-19668969 GCA_039654325.1 Tandanus tandanus
TCTCTCTCTCTCTCTCTTTCTCTCTCTCTCTCTCTCTCTCTCTCTCTCTCTCTCTCTCTCTCTCTCTCTTTCTCTCTAAGAAATTTGCTATGCCATTCATACACATATGGGGATGCATCCTGTTTCAAAAACATGGGTATTAATATGGACTCCTTCCCTCTTTGCTTCAGTAACAGTTTTCATACTTATGTAAAGGCCTTCCACTCATTTTTCTAACGTGACTTTGGGGATTTGTGTTAAATCATCCATGAGAACGTAAAAGACATGACACAAATCTAGAGTTGGGGTCAGGGCACTGTGTAACACTCATGTTCTTACACACCAAATTTGGCAAACCAGGTCTTCATGGAGCTTGCCTTGTGTACAGAAGCACCGTCATGCTAGAAAAGCTTCAAATGTCTTAAAATGGTTTAACATGGGCGAAGGAAACAAGTTGCCCTTTGAACAACTTGTAACCAGAGCCAACATATTACGTGTTTACACGATCACTCTCAGATCGGTGACAAGCCTGAAGCTAAAGGGAAAACAGGCAGGCATGCATGCGCAAATTAGTTATCAGAAACAAAATGTTGGGCGAGAACACAAGGTGCACTTTTCAATAATTGTAAGGCTCTAGTAAGGAAAAGGCAGAGAACCAAATCATAAATATAAACGCATTAAGCACAGTGTCATTTTAAAATGTTTTGAGAACGCCAATGAAGGGAGAAAATCACATTTTTCTTTGTGTTGATGGCGATAATGCAAAATACTGGAGATCCCCCCTGATCTGCCGAGAAACAACAAAATAACCGAATCTTAACTGTGTACTCGTAAACTTATCCGCAAAGGGGCTGATGTGGGTGCAGGTTTTCACTTCAACCATGCAGTGGCCAGACCTTACACCTGTTTCAATCACATTAGTGTTTCAATTTTGAAGCCGGGCGGCAGCCGTCTTGGTGAGACCATCTTGCTTTAAGATCTCAAAACGGAGCCGTTGAAAGCAAACACATCTCGAAAACCCTGAAAATGTTACTGCTGATGGTCAAAATACCTTAAATTCATCTAACTTTCCAATAATTTCACTGATATTTGTGATTAATTGAGGGAAAAACAAAAAAATCCTCTGCATAGCTGAAATTTGGCACAAAAAAAAACAAAAATACAGGTTTTAAAATGAAATGTACATGATGGATGTAATTATTTTTATTTTCCCATCTTTTCATGCTATTTGAATATAACTTTCGACAGTAATGTGGTCTCACCAAGATGGCTGCCACCTGGCTTCAAATTTGACACACTAATGTGCGATCTATTTTTTTGGGGGGGTGGATCAGTGATTGAAACAGGTGGAAGGTGTGGCTACTACTTTGTTGACGTGAAAACCTGCACACACACCGACCCTTTGCGGATAAGATTGGACACCCCTGTCATAAACCTTTCTACCTTAATCCAATTGTGTTCAGACGGCAATCTGCAACTATAAAAAGATGCTGTGGAACAACTTGCACTACCTTAAAAAAATCTTGTTCCAGTTACAACTTGTTCTGGCACAAGTGCCCATGTAAAAGCAGCTGTAGTTCCATTTATTCATTCATCTGCCAAACTACTTCATCCTACTAGGTTCGCGGGGAGGCTGGAGCCGACTTTTGGTGAAAGCCAGGGTACACCCTGAACAGCCAGTTGATTGCAGGGCAGCACACACACGACCATTCACACTCACACTCACTTTGGAACAGCCAATTAGCCTGGAATGACTGGAATGTCATTGGACTGTGGGAGGAAAACAGAGTACCCAGAGGAAGCCCATATGAGCATGGGGAGAACATGCAAAATAAACACAGAAATGCCCCTGCCGAGCTGGGGACTCAACCCCAGGACCTTCTTGCTGCGAGGCAGACGTTCTAACCAAGACACCACCGTGCCGCACAGCTTTAGTTCCAGGGTAGTAAAAAAGTATAAGATTGTGTGTTTCTTACTTTGTGGGGTAACAGTTTAGGAAAAAGTATGGACAGTATGGGCACGATGGTCAGGTGTTCACATACTTATGACTGGAGTGAAAAAGAGACTTAACCTTACAGCTGTTACATTTAGCTTTCCGCTCTCCTTATTTCCAATCGATGGAGGTAAAACCAGGAGCAGGATCATGTTTCAGGGTTCGATTCAGGATTCCATTTTAATGTTACCTTTATACGCTGGTCAAGGGCTTTTAGAAGTCTAAGTTAATTTGGAACCGAACTCAAATCCCATTTCTTATAAAAATAGTGGGCCAAGTAGTATCACGGCAGCGTGAGAAACCACTAATCTGTAGGCCGAGTGAAATCGGTAGGGATAAATTGGATAGTATTTCTTCTCGTGTCCAGTATTGTTTGGGCCTGCCTGTAATCTTCCTTGAGTGACAGATGAACAGGGGAAGGATCACGATTGCTGCCAAATCCAGTGTCCTACAGACAAACACTGATGGGTTTACACGTGCTGTGCAGTAGAATGGAACAGTTGGACCTGTCCTTACCTCACTGGTCAATGGGTGGCACATTGGTCGGAAAACTAATTAGCAGAAAACCATATCATAATAGATCTCGTCATAAAATAATAATAACAGACGACGTCATGGGCCGATGTGTAAATCTGAGGTGAAAGACGATCTCTGTATGGATTCATCTCAGGTGTAATGTGTTCCAGGATCGCTGATGTGTTTGCGGGATTCAATTTGATTACAGTTAAATATGATATGCTATTGTTGTTGCAGTGAAATTGAATCGGATGAATAAGACAGCTCTTGAAGATTCTCATAACTTATGTTGTAGGTTATGAATGAGCTCATGATCAGTTCTCTGGTTATTTATCGAAATATTCTAATCTTTACAGAAGTCGTTTGCAGTCGTGTAGCTGCAGGTGAAAAGAAAAGACATTCTTGACTGGCTCATTTCTCACTTACTTTTGCCAAACTGCTTAATCCTTCCATTAGGGTCACGGATAGGCTGGAGCTTATCTCAACCAACAAAGCGCGAAGGCGTGGTACACCCTGAACAGCTCGCCAGACCATCGCAGGTCAACACAAACACAACCATTCGCACTCACACTCACAGCCACACCAAGCGGCAATTTGGAACAGCCACTTAGCCTAACGTGCATGTCTTTGGACTCTGGGAGGAAACCAGCGTAGATGGATACTACTGTGCATGCATAAACCCTGCGACTTGATACCGATCGTGTTCAGACGGCAAGCTGCACCTGGAAAGAGATGCTCTGGAACAACTTGTGTCACCTTTCAAAGTTCTTGCTCCAGATACAACTTGTTCTGGGCCTATCTCAGCTGACTCTGGGCGAAAGCAGAGTACATCCTAAACAGCCATCACAGGGCAACACACACACAACCACAGACACTCACATCCACGACTAGTAGCAATTTGGAATAGGCAATAAGCCTTATGTGCATGTCTTTGGACTGTGGGAGGAAACCGGAGTACCCAGAGGAAACCCACGCAAGCTCAGGGAGAACATGGAAACTCCACACAGAAACGCCCTTGCCGAGCCTGGGACTCGAACCCAGAACCTTCTTGGTGTGACGCGGAGGTGCTAACCACTATGCCACTATGCCACCGTGTCACCCTAGGACATGGCTCATTCGAATACTCAAATTTGATTGGTCAAATCTGATTTTGGAGAAATGACATGTTTGCACATTTTGCAAAGCTTCTCCATGATGATTTCATCTATTTTAGGGTTTCAACCCACTGTTAATCAGAGCAAGAGCGAAAGGAGAAAAAAATAACTTTTTCAACCCCAGATGGCAGGCCATGCTGCATTTGAACCATTAAATTTGCAGGGTTTATGCCCATGCCATGGGTGGCAAGGCTGCAGCTGGTGTGTGTGTATGTGTGTGTGTGTGTGTGTGTGTGCTTCTGGACCACGACGATGGCGAATGCTCATACACAGAAAATACTGGAGCATAAAATTATAGTGCGTCAGAGTGCATGCCTGGTCTGCTTCTCCCAGACAAACAGACAAAGGAAACTTGAGCGCCAATGAAATATTTATCATTTCATGATAACAGATCCTCTGTTATCTGATCATTTAAAAAACAAAAAACAAAAACAGATTTACTATATCAGAGCCCATCTACACGTTGTTTAATTCAGAACGCGTCTCGGAAAACCGATGAAGCATGATGAGCTTGGAAAACATTTCGGTATTAATTGTATTGTGTGGCAGTCACGCTTGCCTGCTAGTGTTATTTGTCATTCAGAATGCAGGCAATTCAAAAGGAAGACCACTTTCTTTGCTGACTCTTGTCTTCCCGTCTGCTGATCATAACGAGACCTGTGGAATATCAAGGATGTATCGGGAACTTCCTGGCTCTTTGTAGCCCATATGATCGCTGTGATTGCGAGCATGGAGGTCGCAGTTCCCGTGACGACCCGTTCTTCGCTGGTTCGAGGATGTTCGAGGAGACAAGCAGTCAGAAAGACTGTGCGCCTTCTGCTCCAGATCACAGGGTGCATTATAAACACCTCTCCACTACAGCAGAGAGAGGACGGTGTTTGTCAGCCAGGGCAGGTTTTGTCTAGCTAATATAAAGACCAGCACTGTCTGCTTTGTGCCTCTGAACACGCTGAGGTCATAAATACTTCAGACTGGAGTTTTGTCATTCCACAGCTCTGGAACTACTACTCCTTCCCTCTCACACACACACACACACACACACACTGACAGAACCATATATAGTAATGTATAGTCGTAAATGTTTAAACATCCATGCTGCTACACCAATGGGATTGTAGCTTAATGTGTTTCCTTACAAGACATGTGGCCTCTCTCAACACAAAGTTTAAGTTCGTCAGTGTTGTACTCCTGTACACGGGTGAACAAACTTATCACATTTAACTCAGGAGTACAAACTCAGCAGATGGGGGGACGTTTAATGGTCATTCGCGAATTGGAAGAGCAGCAAGGGTCAATGAGTGTTACTAGCTATTGCAAATGATCGCGTATAACATCGGCGGTTCCTTCCGGCAACATCGGTCCATGCGAAGTACAACTCTAGGCATGTTCTAGACATGCCTCTCTGATTGGCTGTTCCAGCCTGGTAGTGACGTGAACTCGTTGGACTGGCTGTCCTACGTCACTGACCCATGTAGTATAAAACATTAACTAGCCAGTGCTGAGCTGCACAAACAACAAGCTCGGAAATTGGTTCCTAAACCAACTGACGACAGGAAAGCCTAAGCCATTTTGGATTTACCATCACACTCATCTCGTGGCAGCATTCTCGTCCTCAGAGTCACTAGAACGTTACGTCTCACTGTCTCCACAAGAGACGTCAACCCCGCCCAACGTGTTGATATCACTTCCGGGGAAAAACGACTGCTATCCCCCACCGTTCAGTCCCTGCTGGTAATACATGGGATAAAATAACCAGTTTTGTGCTTTTTATGGTCATTTATGTTAAAATAAGTGTCTGTATCATTTAAAGGTATTACATATGCATTAATTATGCTGTAAGGATGACCAGTACCAGTACCGTTTAATGCCGTATCTATTTCCATTTGCCTTCTAGTCACAGTGAGGTTTGTTTATAATAAAATGATATGATCTAAAACAGGTAGGCCCTCTTGTCATTTCATTTTAAGATATTAATAAATAATAATAAATAAAATCCAAGGCCTGTTGCGTACATAAAAAGCCAGTGGTGCTGAAAAGGTTGTGGGAGATTGTTGTTATGAGCAACAGCAGTCATCTTTGACAGGTTTAAAATAAAAGGCCAAGTCTGTTGGGCTTTTACATCCGTGTGAAACAACTAGGGGTTCAACTTCTCCTGGATGGGACGCTAGTCCACTGCAGGTTACCACCCTGTTTTTTTTTTTTTACTGGTTCCCAATTATACTGAAGGGTGAACATGGGCACACTTGTAGTTAAGAACCTGCCCCAAAGTCATAGCATGGTGGGGGCCTAATGGTTATTCGAACCCACAACCAAATCAAAATCATGAGCCCAGCACCCTAACCACTACACCACTGGCCTGATGTGTGTCTTTGATAGGTGACACAAAAATTAATCAATTAAAAACAAAATTTGACATGAATACAGTATAAGTATTTGCCGCTGATTGGTGCAAAATGTATTCGGAGATACTAGATGGTCCGAAGCCCACAGAAGTCATCACCCAATGCATCCCTGGTAAAAATGCGAAAAGCAAGAAGACATCCGGGTACTTGGACTGTACTTGGCTGGATGCGAACTTTGAACTGGAACAGTACTTCGGCTGTGAATGATGATGTTTTACAAGTCCACAAGCTCCGTAGAATGGAAATGGTTTGGCTACGTTTGGCATGCGATTGATCGTATTTCAGCTGTAAAGTGATGAATTTGGTGAATTGGGCATGAATTCATTCATCCATTTGCTGAACCACTATATCCTACTATTGGGGGTCGCAGGGAGGCTGGAGGCAATCTCAGCCGACACTGGGTGTGAAGTCAAGTCCGTCACAGGGCCAACACACACACTCACACTCAGAGGTAGAGGCAATTTGGAACAGCCAATTAGCCTGATGTGCATGTCTTTGGACTGTGGGAGGAAACCAGAGTACCCGGCGGAAACCCAGACAAGCACGGAAAGAACATGCAAACTCTACACAGACGCACCCGAGCTTGGGACTCAAACCCAGGACCTTCCTGTTGTGAGGTGGATGTGCTCGCCACCATGCCACTGTGCAGCCCTGGGCATGAATTGCGTATCTTCTTTGGAATGACGACAGAGGAAGCTTTGAGGCAGTGGTGTGTATCAAAAGATGGATGCTATCTTTGCTTCCAGTTTTGGCAACAGTTTGAAATTCTCCTTGCTGGTGACACACAACCAAACCTGGCTACACTACAGCTAACAAGCTTAGCGCACTGTCTGGCTAGTTTTGAGCATCAAAAAAGCTCATCAGAGTGAGAGGTCGGATGCTAAGCAATTTTTTTATGCTTATTTACATATCAGCTTGAAAGAAAGCTGCTTCCATTCTTTTGTAGAAAATACCGCACACTTTTCTAAACCTGGCATTTGCATAAACGTTTTGATTAACACAGATGAATGGAGCACGAAAGTGCAGCTTTGTTACAGTTAAAGAAGTTCACTTGTCACATTAAGGAGAATTACATGTGTTGGTGTCATTGAGCAGGAAGGGAAAAAAAGAGGAGCATGCAAAAAAGAGGGGGGGGGGGGGGTAAGAAAAGAAAGAATACATCAGAGTGAACTGACTGCGAAGAACGCAAGAACTAATAGATGAAAGCAAATCGCATGAATAAGCATCAGACAGGAAACTGATTGCTGATGAGATACGAACGAGGGAAATTGGGGGAAATGCAAGCGAGTGTGGGGGAGAAACGAAACATTAATCCAGAAGGAAAAATGACAAATTGGAAAGAGGGAGAGTAAATGAATTGAATAAAAGAGAGAAAGGTCACAGTTACCATATGCCTCCTGGCTCCCTGAGTGCCCTGAGTGGGCTTTTCTGCATAGGGCTATTTCGCACCTCCCACACACTCACGCAAAACACAAACACTTGCACAGAGGTCACTTCACTTTACATCCAGCTAAACTAAACTGTGCCATGAGAATACACACTGTTCTCTGCAAGACGTTACTGAACACACATGGTCTGGAGTCTGTATGAGCAAGGGCGGAGGTTTCAATTCGTTTCCTCAATAAACCCCCAGGCTGAGTGAAGCGCTACAGACGTTTGATTAACGCATGGAAGTCAAATCATGTTTCCTATTCCAGGCTCGACCGAAACTAGGACTCCTTTTCTATGAAACTCTGCATGATCTGTTCGTCAAGGCCATGACTCTGACACCGAGAATGTAACTCAAGCCTGCAATTTCACAACAATTTCCTGAAAGGAAAATGTGCCAAAAAAAAACCCTCAACCTATTTTCTGTCATCACCAACCCACTGCCATGTGGTGCCCCGGAGTGGACAAAAAGAACCTTTTTGGAAACCTGGCGAGCATTGTTCTCATTTCTGAAACGTGGATGAAGGTCAGTTGGATGAGGCTGCTGTTCGGGGATAGTTTGACACGACCCGGACGAGTGTATTCACCTGAGTGGGCTTGCCGGACAAGGTCGTTGTTGATTTTTGACTAGATTTGCTGGCATATTTGACACAAGGAAGGATTAAGGAACTCCTAACTGAATACATTTTTAACTTAGTGCACAGCACTTCCAATATTTTTCCTCAGCAATAAATCCTTCCTCCTCTTGCTTCACTTGCTGCCTTTTACACCTGGCCAGTGACTGCCTAGTTTTGATATGATATTTTTTTTATTTTTTTTGTATTCTGCCTATCCCTTTTTTTATCCCACCAGGTGTTTAGATAACATTTGTGTGCAATAGAAAATACACTATGTTTGGGCTAGTATTTATGAGTTTTGTCTCATGAGGAGAGTGTGTCTGCAAAATATGTCCAGTGCGAAAAAAAGTAATTCTGAGTATTTTATTTTAGATTATAATTTTTTTTAAATACTGTGTTAATTCCACAAGAAAAACTTTGCCTTCTGCATTTAACCCATCCAAAGTGAACACACACACTCGGAGCAGTGGGCTGCCACACATTGGCGTGCCCAGGGAGCAGCTGAGGGTTAGGTGCCTTGCTCAATGGCACTTCAGCCATAAAGGTGTAAGAAGGGAAGATGCAGGTCACTCCCCCGCTGCCACACATTTGCTAGCTAACCTGCTAGCTCAGGAGTCGAACCAGCAACCTTTCGGTAGCAAAGCCGCTTTTCTAACCATTAAGCTACGGCTGCCCCTGCATGCATGTGTGGGTTTCCTCCTGGTACTCCAGTTTCCTCCCACAGCCCAAAGACATGCCCTTTAGGCTAATTGGCTGATTTCACACAACCATTCATACTCACATTCACACCTAGGGAACTTTGGAATAGCCAATTAGCTAAATGTGCACGTTTTTGGACTGTAGGAGGAAGCAAGCACAGGGAGAACATGCAAACTATACACAAAAACACCCTCACCGAGACCGGGACTCAAACTCAGTACATTCTTTTTACAAGATGGACATACTAACCACTTTGCCACCATGCTTCCCAGCAACTCTATATATTACTGGACACAATATTGTCTCTACATTCTACACTGCCTGGCCAAAGAAAGTCTAATTCTTTGTCTAATACTGTAATTAGCCTTGATTACAGAACATCGTCATCCTGGCACTGTTTCGACAAACTTAAGCAACATCACAATATTTAGTTTCATGCAGAGTTGCAATCATTTTTTAGTGCCATCTTGAATTGATGATAGGGAAACTGAACCACTCCGTAAAGTCTTCTCCAGCACATCCCAAAGACTTTCAATAGGGTTAAAGTCAGGATTCACCCGGAGGAAACCCATGCAACCATGGGGAGAACATGCAAACTCCACACAGAAACACCTGAGCCAGGGACTTGAACCCAAGACCTCCTAGCTGTGAGGCAGACATTCCAACCACTATGTCACTGTGCCACCCCCAGGAATACCCAATTAGCCTATTAACCTTCTTGCTGGTTAACCTTCTTGCTGTGAGGTGGAAGTGTTAACCACTACGTCACCATGTCACCCCTTAATATTATTTGTATTAATAAAATCCAGCATAATGTTATTTGTAGTGCACTATATGTGTTCACTAACAAACAACTGGAGTTTGGGTCCTTATCCACTAGTCACATGACTGTTAAAGTAGCATATGTAGCCCTATATATGAATAGGTGTAAGCTGGGTTTGTTTTCACTATAAGGGTTTGGTATGCAGGTCTGTTCACATTTTGGGAAGCACCTCAGGAAATCAACAACAAGCAAAAAAATGAAAAGAAAATGAAATACCACATGCCTGATTTTGTTCACCTTTGTGCTTTGTCATAGATAAACAGTAGTTGCAATATTTGGCAGTAAAAAGCCAATACAAATGCCTGAAGACAGACAAATAACTCCCAAGTACCCTAACATTTTGGTGACTTTTACTCAAAGATTCTGCTTGAATTTAGATTTATGAGAGCGGCTCGCACGCCTCGGGCAGCAAATTGCTTTGCCAGTGTATGCCTATGAATGTGCAAAATTCACTCCTTCTCCCATTTCAAATATAGGACAGGAAAGTAATAGATTTGTCCCTCTTATTCTTTAGTGGCCAGAATGCTGAAGATGGTGAGGTGGCTGGTTTTTCCCAGATCTAGTTTTCCCAGAACCCATGTAAAAGAAAATTAAAAAAGATTAAGATGCTACTGTACCCTTCGATGCTGCAATAACTTTGTTCCAAGTCCTCCCAGGTCACAATAATCTATTCATAGCTCCACCCCGGCTGTGATAGGCTAATGATTGACAGATGTCTTGGCTCCTCTTTAACCAATTGTCCCTTGTGTTCTGTAGGAGGGCATCCGGGTGTATGGCACATGCCACATGTGAGATTTTAAGGGGCAGATGCCAGCCACATTAGCAGGAACAGCTGGGGCAGGTTGGTAAAGGCTCTCTCCGGATCGACCTTGATGGAGTGGTATAATGGCAGCTGGCCCAAATCTAGTTTTTTCTTCTCTCATCCGTATGGGCACACTTGCAACAATACTTGGTATAAAAAGAAGCAGTGCACTTCATCCCACTCTTACTGAGGCTGGTATTGTAAAAAAAAAAACAAAAAAACAAAGCACTCACTCATCACTCATTTGCCGAAGCACTTAATCCTACTATTAGGGTCGACACTGGGTGAGGGTGGGGTACAGCCCAGCAGACCATCGCAGGGAAACACACTCACAGCTATTCACACTCACACCTAGAGGCAATTTGGAACGACTAGTTAGCCTAATGTGCATGTCTATGGACTGTAGGAGAAAACCAGAGTACCCGGAGGAAACCCATTCTAGCACTGGGAGAACATACAAAATGCCCAAACCAGGGAACCGAACCCAGGACCCTCTTTCTGTGAAGTGCAGTGACATGCTAACCACTACGTCACGTGCCGCCGTTGCCGCTGCCAAAAAAAGCATGGTATTAAAAATAGTACCTTGCCTATTTCTTACAATTAGCACAGAAGTTAATTATGGCTATTCTGTACACTGTATTACTGCCTCTGTGGCATTTTGCATGTTCTCTCCGTGTCCATAAGGGTTTCCTCTGGGTTCTCAGTTTTTTTTCCTGTGTCCAAGAAACATGCCTCTGCATGGACGGCCCTAGGGCTGATTCAGACTGCATCCAAATACTCAGCACATACTAATGTTGATTAAGTATGTACTACCCTACTGCCCGGCTACCATGTTCTATGAGTATGAAAGCACATAACTTGGATACAGTCTGCCATCATCTAACCTGTCCTTCCACTCAAATATTCATAGCCTTAGCTAAGCTAGCTGACTAGCATAACATGTCAGCTTGTGGTTCACAAAAATTAGGCTCCTCATACGAGAAGATTCACATATCACCTTTGAATAAATAAAATCATTTTTGCAGTGGCAGAAATGTTCAATGTGCTACATTTTATACGACTTCCCTTGGACACGGGATTACATTTCAGTGTGCCATTTTCTTCTCTTTAGTTTCTGGACATTAACTTGCCTCGCACTGAAGCTGGGGCTTTCAAACTTTGTATGCTGGCTCACTACTATGAGTGCTAGGATGAGTTTGTGTGCGAGTAACCTTGACTTACTTCTCAAGGTCACAGAGGCAAAACTGTATATTAGGTTTCTGGATATTTACTTGCCGCGCACTTAAGCTGGGGCTTTCAAACTTGCTATGCTTGTGCTATATGAAATGGTCCTTTCGGCGGGAGCGCCTGGCCCCCTGTGGTCTATTTTTATACTAATTTTCCAAAACTATACATCTTCAGAAGCGGCTTGGGCGTCTGAACGTGTGAGTGCGTGTATGGCGTCTCATCTCCCTTGCGCCCACCGTTCTTGGGATGGGTTCCAGGTATGGATGCTGCAACTCTGTCCAGGATAAAGTCTTTACTTAAAATACCATTAACAGCATTGACAAAGGGCACTACTAATTCATCTCTCTCTTTCTGAACGGGCTTCTTTAATAGTTCTTTAGAAAGTTCTAAGCTTCCTGTTTCATTAGGTTTTATAAAGAACATTTAAATTTCTCCAGAGAGAACTTAAGAAAACATTATGGATCTAAATTTAACCTTAAGACCGTATATACCTAAGAATTATGGGATTGTGGTAGGAAAGCATTATAATATAGCAGTGGTTATACCCCATGAGATCCAGTTATAGAAAGGTTATTATGTATTATTCTCCTGCTGAAATGCTGAGAAAATGATTGCTTTAGTTTCTCACACTGCAGCAATATCTACGCAGTCTTACGGAAAGCTACTTTGGGTTTTTGATCGATTTAAAGTCCAACCACTTATTTCAGTGTATATTACTGGACTGCCCACATAAGTTAAACTTTGCTGTAGTGTAAAGACATTTCATAGTATAGAGGTCACCACCAAGAGCAAAAGTTTCACTGCTTGGTTGAATAACAACAGATATGTTGTGTGTTTTTCTTTCTTTTTCTCACACTAAGCCTTCTGCTTGTCTGCATTCTCCCTTCCTCTCTTGATGTTGCCGATGCACTTTATTTTCCACTTGGTTGCTGGTGGGAAGTTGAACAACAAAGCTCTCGTTCTGTGTACTTTTTGTACAAATGCGGGGAAAAAATGATATATAATTCTCCTTGTCACTAACGATCTTGGGGCTTCTGTGCTATCTCAGCTTCTATGGCAAGCATCTGCCACCATACGCCAGCACTCTGTGCTCAAAGTCACCAGAGACAGCTTTTGCATATCAATCCTTCGTGCATCTTAGTGACTTTTGCATCAAGCTACCCGAGCATTACTTGGCGCATATTCCACCCATTTTGCTAAATTATGTAGCTATAATGAAAACAAATGGTGGGTTAATAAAAGAGTACTGTGTTTAGAAATATATAACATATTTATAAATGTACTTATTTATAAGACTCATTATGCTTTTATTATATCTTAGGTAATGGACACTGACATAAAACCTCCTTTTTTCGCTTCGTACACATTTGCTTGTATGTATCCTTCACAAGACCTAAACCTGTTCTGAGCAATACACTTACCCTGTACTTGTCCCTGCAGTCCTCTATTCATTACCCACAATGCACCAGAGCCATCTGTGAAAAGGCTGCAGGTTCCAGATGTGCGATTAGCACCCGAGTCATTGGATGAAGAGATAGAGAGGGAAGGACAGGTAGCGGGGGCAGAGAGGAAAGTTCAGGGCATCAAGATGAACCATGAGATGTGCAGATACAGGTTTGGCTGGAGCACCTGGGTATATATGCAGAACAGATGATGGGTGACGCATTAACCCGACCAGTCACCCAAACAGAGACAAGGACACAGCTGCGCTCACACTCAGGGATGTCTTGCACAGAGAGAATAGAGGAAGTAATGGAGCAACTCACATAAGGACAGGACTTTCAGTCTCCTTCTCTCACTTATACACACACACACACACACACACACACACACACACACACACACACACACACACACACACACACACACAC
>JBCNYH010000017.1:19670538-19680946 GCA_039654325.1 Tandanus tandanus
CACACACACACACACACACACACACACACACACACACACACACACACACACACACACACACACACACACAAAGAACATCTGCTGAGAGGCAAAAGTATGGGTGGAAATGCCCTGTTACTGAAAGGTCAGTGAACAATAGCAAAACTGGTTTAAGCTGAGCAGGCAACAGTCAATCTTAGGGAGCAGATAAGCCTTAGATGTTGCACAAGATGCCAAATCTTGAGGCAGATGGGCTACAGGAGCACCCACATTGGGTTCCACAAAAAAATAATACAGAAAAAAAAGATTCTGAGGGCTCAGGATCACCTAAACTGGATGGCTTAAGACAGAAGAACATCACCTAGTCTGATTAATCACATTTTTTAAACAAATTTTTGCCATGCAATGCAGCTGGTGAGTCAGAATTTGGCTTTAGCGGCATGAACCCATAGCTATGTGTCAACCAGCAAGCTGGTGGTGGTAATGTGATGCTGTGGGGAATATTTTCTTGGGATACACTGACTTTCTTAATACAAATTAAGCATTCAGTGAAGTCCAGTTCATCTTTATTGTCAGACTAGACAAGTCCATTAAAAAGACACTCACAAGACAGAGAGAGTGACAGAGAGAAAGTTACAGAGAGAGAAGGAGAGTGACAGAGAGAGAGAGAGAGAGAGAGAGAGAGAGAGAGAGCAAGAGAGAGAGAGAGAGAGACACACAGAGAGAGAGAGAAATAGAAACAATGAAACTTTACATAAAACACAGTTATACCAATGTTTCCAGAAGCATGAATGGTATTGTACCACACTGAAACAAGGATTTGTCAGCAGTATAATAATGGAGTTCTGAGAATCATCATTCATTTCATTTCATTAATTTTCTAAGATGCTTAATCCTAATTAGGGCCGTGGGGAGGCTGGCGCCCATCTCTGGGTGAAGGCGGGGTACACCCTGAACAGCTCGGCAGACCATTGCAGGGACAACACACACACAACCATTCACAATCACACTCACACCTAGGGGTGATTTGTAACAGCCAATCAGGCTACTGTGCATGCTTTTGGACTGTGGGAGGAAACTAGAGTACCCAGAAGAAACCCACGCAAGCACGGGGAGAACATGTAAACTCCACACAGAAACGCTCCAAGCCTGGGAATCGAACCCGGGACCTTCTTGCTGTGAGGAGAATGTGCTAACCACTGCACTGAGAATCATTTATTTGAAAAATAAATGTATACATAAAATTTTTAAATAAGGCCTGAAAAGTACTGATTCCTTCATTACAAAACATTACACTAGCATTACACCATCTCGGCTTTCATTATAGGCAACCTGAGGCTTATACAAGCTTGTCTTTTTTTTATTATTATTATTTTTTTTAAGTCTATAAGGAAGCAGTATAGAGAGGAGTACAATATGAGACATATCTTTAAATTAACAGAGAATAAAGAAAATTGTCTTGCCAACATATTAGCTTGACCATCTAATACATGACACTGTTTATATGTGACATCATCATCAGTCATTTGATCTGTAATGAAGTGCTGCAGATATTTTATTGATTGGCTAACACAATATATTTAAAAACAGCCGTTCTATAGAACGTCAAAACCCCTCAGCCAGGATGCCTGAAGCGCAGGACAAATTTTATATGTTCAAGGTCACTGTGCCAAGGTCAAAGGTCACATATGCAAATTATCTACCCCAAGCACAGGTTTAGGTCAAAGGTAGTGCCTATGCAAAATTTCAGAAGGCTGGCATGTGCATATGCCAAGCAATGGCCGGGACAAACTTTATATGTTCAATGTCACTGTGCCAAGGTCAAAGGTCACATATTCAAAAGTCACATATGCAAATTAGCTAGCACACGCACAGGTTTAGGTCATAGGGAGTGCCTATGCATAATTTCAGAAAGCTATCATGCATATGAGCCAAGCAATGGCCCAGACAAACTTTATATGTTCAAGGTCACTGTGCCAAGATCAAAGGCAACATATGCAAATTAGCTACCCCAAGCACAGGTTTAGGACATAGGGAGTGCCTATGCAAATTTTCAGAAAGCTGGCATGTGCATGTGCCAAGCAATGGCCGGGACAAATTTTATATGTTCAAGGTCACTGTGCCAAGGTCAATGGTCACATATTCAAAGGTCACATATGCAAATTAGCTAGCCCGCACACAGGTTTAGGTCATAGGGAGTGCCTAGGCCAAATTTTTAGAAAGCTATCATGCATATGAGCTGAGCAATGGCCCAGACAAACTTTATATGTTCAAGGTCACTGTGCCAAGGTCAAAGGTCACATATGCAAATTAGCTACCCCACGCACAGGTTTAGGTCATAGGGAGTGCCTACGCAAAATTTTAGAAACCTGGCATGTGCATGAGCTGAGCAATGGCCGGGACAAAATTGTCACGCCGCCCACCCGCCCGGCTGCCAAGCCAACAACAATACCCCTCCAGCCATTATTAGCTGAGGGGTAAAAACTATGTGAATCCCTTTCTGAGAAACATATGTCCATCATATAATAAATTCAGTGTAATGAGTTCAGTGTACTTCAGTGATCTCTTCAGTCACCAGATCTGAATTTGGTGGGATGTCTTAGAAAAAGAGATTTGCTGCATTAAAAGTGTTAAGGTGCTGGCTTACTGATCTGAAAGTCGGGGGTTCAAGCCCCACTGTCACCGAGTTGTCACTGTTGTCCCCCCAGTGCAGCTAACTGGGTTATCAAAGGCCAGCCATGTCTTGCACTGTCTGTGGTGAGAGGCATGTAAAAGAACAATTGCTGTCGTTCGTAAAGAGTAGGCCACTGGGTTGCCATCAGCAGGTTTCTGCCCTGTGATGGCCTGGCGAGCTGTCCAGGGTGTACTCCACCCTCACCCAGAGTTGGCTGAGATGTGCGCCAGCCTCCCCGCGACCCTAAGTAGGATTAAGCGGTTCAGAAAACGAATGCATAAAAAGTGAAGCAGAAAAATCTGCTGAAAGTATCAGATGCAATCTAGTCAACATAGCCCAGACGCTTGAATGAATGTTTCAAACTTACTTTAGTATTAGTCTAGGGTTTGTATATCTTGTGACACAAAATGGCAGAGCTTTACTTTCTGTTTTGGAAATGGGTTTTGTGTTTTTGCAAGCTACACTTAAAAATGAAGGCAATTTTCAGGGCGTATTGTCTCTGAACTGAACCGTTCCTTTATGAAAACAAATCTCATATGACAACAGGAGATTTGTATGAAATGATCGAATCTAATAGCCACATTAGCACCACCACTGAAAGCAGGTAAAATACTATTCTAATGACAGCAATGTGTCTCTCTTTTGTGGCACAGTCGCAGTGGTAGCACACAAAAAAAAACAAGCAAAAAAATAAAAAAATAAAAATAATAATAATCCTGCAAGTATATTTTATTGCTGTATTTTTCTAAAATATTTCAAAGAAAACTTTTATCAACAATATTAGTGTAGCTGTAGACAGGTCAAAGTCAAGGAAATGATGCAGCAACGTTACAGGAAAGGAAGAAGGCATGGGGGTGTGATCTGATTAATGATGGTCTTCCTCATAAATGGTGTGGAATTAGAGAGGGCTGGGGGGGGAAAAGTTTTTGTACACTTTCATGGACAATAATGGGGAAAGGAAACAGTTGGCACAGTAAATCAGAGACTGGTCAATTTAGGCGACGATAGTTCATCCTTTAAGTTTACACATTTTCTGTCATAAAAGGGACACTCAATGTCATCATTGGCCATAAAATAGCAGTGAATAAGAACTTTTATCTCTCTCTCTCTCTCTCTCTCTCTCTCTCTCTCTCTCTCAACTGTGTGTCTTGCATATATAATAATGTCCAGAATCCTGCTAAAGGCCACATTTTATTAACCCGTAACACCTCCTACAGCATACTGATGCTGATGAATATGCGACTGTGGAACCATTTTTATAAGCTTAACTATTCTACTCATAGCTACCTCCGCTGACACAGTTGGCTGTGGGGTTTAGGGTTTAAACACCCTTTCCCATACTGAATACTGTTGCAGCTTATGAGAAAGAAAAACTAATATATGAGCTACGCACGTGGAATGAATAATGCACAACCATTTTCTTTTAAAATGAAAAGAGAAAGTAGCGCCTGTTCTACCACATCAACAGCATATGCATATACTCTACTTTAATGTGAGGCCATGTCCACACCGATGTTATTACATTTATAAACATACTAGACTTTCTCTTTTGTGTTTTGGGTCAATGTAAAGAGGTACTGAACTATTTAAATTAGTTTTTAGAGCTGTAAACTACAAAAATGTTATGACGGTACTGGAATGAAACGCTTTAGTGCTCATGTTAATATCGACAAAATGGACATTTTGATTAAAGCTGGACGTCTGTGAAGTGAAAATGGCTCAGAACACCATCTACTAATTAGCATCAACCTGGGAACCTCGGAAGGACCACGTTGACTTAAAGTCAACCACTTGGTACTTCTCTACATCATTCATTCATTCATTCATTCATTCATTTACTGAACCGCTTAATCCTAATTAGGGTTGCGGGGAGGCTGGCGCACAACTCAGCCGACTCTTGGCAAGGGCAGAGTACACCCTGGACAGCTCACCAGGCCATCGCAGAGCAGAAACACACTGACGGCAACCCAATGGCCTACTCTTTACGAACGACAGCAATGGTTCTTTTACATGCCTCTCACCACAGACAGTGAGAGACACGGCCGGCATTTGATAACCCAGTTAGCTGCACTGGGGGGACAGCAGTGACAGCTCAGTGATAGTGGGGCTTGAACCCCCGACCTTCAGATCAGTAAGCCAGCTCCCTACCACCAGGCATCATGACACTTGTATTTAAAAAGTAAAGAAATGATAAAGAATGGTAATACAAACTCAGATCCTGTGATGATCTGGCAAGCTCTTCAGGGTATACCTACACCCAGTGTTGGCTGAGATAGGCTCCAGCCTCCCTTCGACCCTGTCAACCCAGTGAGTGAATACAAACTTAGGAAACCTTGGGGATCCCTGTCAAAATATGCCTCAGGTGGTGTTGACGGAGACTCCCTAGGCTATTTCTGGTGGTTTCCATCATCACCGAGTGTTTTCCTGGATAGCCGTCATATTGTTTCTTGGGTTCACTGTTGTTTTTAAATTATTTCATTGGTTAAGTATTAAACTACTTCAAACGACTTGATTACTTTTTCAGCTTGAAATGTTTTTTTTCTTTACTGCCAAACTCCTACACTTATACAGAGGCAATGAAAAGAACGTGTTATCAATATGCACTATTTACTGATTTAGTTGGATATAAAAACCAGCTCACACCCCGCTGCATTTCTACAAAACCTTAAGATAGCTCTATGCCAAAATGGTGCCCAAAGCACCTGAGTAACGGAAACTGCTGAAAATAGCCGAGGGAGTCCTGAATGGTTATTACTCTGTAATCAAAAGGAGTTGGCCCACATTCCTACCCCCCGCCCTTGCGTGGGAGCCTGTAAAATTGGCCTGCCCCCTTTCTGAGGGGTCCCCATCCCTGCAGCTTCTTCTTTGCTTCATAACATTTGTCAGAATTATGCCGTGCGCGGAGATAGGCTGAGAAATAAGAGATGGGGCGGAGTTACAGTTTAAAAGTTTTTTTTTTTTTTTTAAACCATTAAAAGAATTAACCATTTTAAAAATACTCCCAAGACAGCAGTTTCATGATGTCATGTTCAGGTATGGGTCTGATTGTTAGCATGGCTTTATTATTAGCATTTTTCCCCTCGGAATTGTTTTTTAAAGTCTTTTAGATACACAGAAAATGAAGCTATGAAAAAGGTTTAATGTGCGAGACAAAGCACAGCAGACTGACTGCATGTTTGATGTCATCATTACTGATCACAGTCTTTATTAAACCCTCTTTATATCACATCAACCACATAAACAATAGTAAAATGATAATAAATGGCTTAAATCTCTTAAATTATGTAGCGTACACAATCAACATATGGACAAAACAGGTGTTTTCATCTACTATCTGCCCATCGGTGGAAAATAATAATAACATTTAGACCCGATGTAAAATTGGAGGCAGAATCCTTTTTATTATTTATTATTTTATTATAGACTGTGATGTTCACTGTTGGCCACTGAACTGGAGGACGTCCCTGACTTAATCCTAAAACTTGACCCAGGATTAATTGGCCATGTTTATGATTTGTTCTCATTAATCAAGAATCGATTATCTTGCCAGTGCCTTTTCAATGACTTTTCATAAGGTCATATACATTTAGCATTGATTTGTGTCTCTTAGCCTAAGCACTATTGGTTAACAGTTCGTCTCCATATAATTACCTTTCTTATGTGCTCAGCGCAACGGTCAGCTGTATGTCATCTCGTCTACTTCTCTTAACACTTTGGGTAAGAACAGTGCTAACATGTTTAGCAGTGCATGGCTAGCTTACACCACTCATCTGAAAGCTGTAATCAATTATTAGTAGTTATCAGAAGCAAGATTTCTTTAAAACTCCAAATAAATACAACAGTTTATTTCAGTGTTCTATCTAATACCATGGCCTGATAGTGTCCACGCTAGCACGGCTAAACGAGAGCAAACTTCATCGTTCATTTTCTGAAGCGCTTAATCCTAATTAGGGTCGCAGGGAGGCTGGCGCCCAACTCAGTCGACTCTTGGCGAGGGCAGAGTACACCCTGGACAGCTCGCCAGGCCATCGCAGGGCAGAAACATGCTGACGGCTATGCAGCTTCCTCTTTACGAAAATCAGCAATGGTTCTTTTACATGCCTCTCACCACAGACAGTGAGAGGCATGGCTGGCCTTTGATAACCCAGTTAGCTAAGGTTAAGGTTGCGGGGAGGCTGGCACCTATGTCAGCTGACTCTGGTTGAGGGCGGGGTACACCCTCGACAACTCGCCAGACCATTGCAGGGACAAAACACACACAGTCGTTCACTCTCACACCTAGGGGTGATTTGGAACAGCCAATTAGCCTACCGTGCATGTTTTTGGATTGTGGGAGGAAACCGGAGTACCCGAAGGAAACCCAGGCAAGCACAGGGAGAACATGCAAACTTCACATAGAAACGCCCGAGCCCGGAAATCAAACCCAGAACTTCTTGCTGTGAGGTGGACGTGCTAGTCACTGCACCACCATGCCGCACTTATTATTTATTTATTTATTTATTTATTTAATTTAAATTTTATTTTTTTAGCTGAAATTTCTTCCAACTAATCCAGATTTCCTACATTAAGTAGTTCTTCCCCATTATACAACATCTCAGGGTGAAAACTAGCATCGTTGGCAGAGCCAGCCACCACATCATGTTACATCAAAAAGCATCTTTGAGCTGAGCATTTTCTCTAATAATTAAGCTCCTATACTTCACGCCATGCAATATTTGGTTAATGTAACAGTGATTAACAGGTAAGAGAGTAATGCTTTCCCTCCCACCCACATTCGTCACACTGACTCGTTACCTCACTTGGCTGTGGCGTCATTAGGATGCGAACTCACCAACCTGAAAACAGAGCGAGTGCTGTTTATTTGATGCCAACAAAAACTTGAGATGCTGCCTTGTTGCCAGGATTAGTTTTTTCTCCGATTTCCACAAGCAACAGTGACCAAAGTGTTTTAATTTTAATTGAAACAGTGTTTTGTCCTGACAGCTGCAATAATGTAAGAACAACATATTATAAATCTTTTCCCTCTTCTGTTTATTGGACTCTAAAATAGCATGATAGTCTCAACTCTCATTTCACTCACTCATATGTTGAATCACTTAATCCTACTAGGGTTGCGATGAGGCTGGTGTCTATCTCAGCTGAGTCTGAACAAAGGTGGGGTGCACCATGAACAGCTCGCCAGACCTTCGCAGGGCAACAAACACAACTGTTCACACACTCACAGCTAGGGGCAATTTGGGACAGCCATTAAGCCTAATGTGTACGTCTTTGTACTGGGGGAGGAAACCAGAGTTTCCGGAGGAAACCCACCAAAGCACAGGGAGAACATGCAAACTCCACACAGCTGCCCAGTCCCAATTCTTATCGTTAGTATTGAATCTTTACCTTAAGGCTGTGTTCACATTTTAACAAACATTTTAGTATGCATCACACACCCACATCTTACAGACAATGTTATAGTGATGTTAAAAAAATGAAATTCTTTATTGACTAGGTAAAAAGTTAAAGAGAAACAAACTTTTGATGCAGTATACTCTTTAGTCATCCGCACTGCTGTTGAGCATGATTGAAGAACTAGTTGAATCTGGCATTCATCATGGCTGTAGAGTACAAAGTTGAACTTTCTTTTCTTGTTTCTTTTCTTTTGTCAGGAAATCAGCATTGTCTCTTTTTATTTGGTATGCCTGTATTTCTCTAAAGGCAAGGATAATTACCTGGCAGAAAATATACACGTATTTATTACGCTTATGTCTCATTTTTTAATTCCTGGTTCTTGCCAGAATTCTGTTTTGCTTAAGAAAAAACTTGTGTATTCAGGGTCATAATGTCCCTTATTTAATTTCATCCAACTTAACAACACATTAAAAAGCAATTCCGGTTAAAATCTCGAATACCACCTTTTATCCAATAGGGAATGGGTGATGGAACAGGACTCTTTGAACCGTGGTACCAGCTAGCCAATCAAACCATGTTTCCACCAGGTTCGAGCAGAAAAACTGTGAACAAGGATGGGTGTTGCACAATATACAGTGGAAGAAAACAGTAACAGCAGGATGGCCAATCACAGTGATTACTTTTGAGATGTTTTTTGATTCATTCATTTATTTTCTGAACCGCTTAATCCTAATTAGGGTTGCGGGGAGGCTGGCGCCCATCTCAGCTCTGGGCGAGGGCAGAGTACACCCTGGGGAGCTCACCAGGCCATCGCAGAGCAGAAACACACTGATGGCAATGCAGCCTTTACGAAAGTCAGCAATGGTTCTTTTACATGCCTCTCACTACATGGCCGGCCTTTGATAACCCAGTTAGCTGCACTGGGGGGACAGCAGTGACAACCTGGTGACAGTGAGGCTTGAACCCTCAACCTTGGGATCAGTAATCCAGCACCTACCACCGGGCCACCACTGCCCCATGTTTTTTGATTGTTTTTTTCCTCAAGAGCTATCATTTGCATTCTGGTCTTCTTTTCCAAACTAACACCCACACCCACTGACGTTATTACAGTTTCTAACCCTGGGTTTCCAATGGGGCCATGATGTCCACGAGCTCCACGACTCAAAAAAGCATGGGGCTCCATGATTTATGAGCATGCTTGGAGCATGATTGGGGTCTAAAAAGGAGGCAGGGTGCATCCAAGAGATGAAATTTGAAAGAATCGTGTTGCCAAGTTCATCAAGATCCCCACAATGGCGCATCAAGGTCTGTTATACTATGTTAAGGTCTGTTAAGCTCTACTACACTCTACAACAATTCCCACATTCTATCACGATTGGGGTCAAATCACAATTAATGGTGATAATCGCGGGGAAATTTTTGACAGTCAAAAATTTTGTCACAATCATCACGACTCCACCAAGTTCCCTCAAGATCATTACGATTCCACCATGTTACCCCAAGATCATCACGATTCCACCAAGATCCCTCAAGATTATAACAACTACAACAAGTTCCCTCAAGATTGTCACAATTCCACCAATTTCACTCACGATCATCACGATTCTACCAAGCTCACTGAAGATCATCACAATTCCACCGAGCTCCCTCAAGATCATCACGACTCCACCAAGTTCCCTTAAGATCATTACTATTCCACCAAGTTCCTTCAGGATCATCACGATTCCACGAAGTTCCCTCAAGATAATCAATATTTCACCAAGTTCCGTCAAGATCATCACGATTCCACGAAGTTCCCCCAAGATCATCATGAATCCACCAAGTTCCCTCAAGATCATCATGAATCCACCAAGTTCCCTCAAGATCATCATGATTCAACCAAGTTCCCTCAAGATCATCATGATTCCACCAAGTTCCCTCAAAATCATCACGACTCCACCAAGTTCCCTCAAGATCATCACGATTCCACCAAGTTCCCTCACGATCATCACGAATCCACCGAGTTCCCTTAAGATCATCACAATTCCACCAAGTCCCGTCAGGATCGACATGATTCCACCAAGTTCCCTCAAGATCATCAATATTTCACCAAGTTCCGTCAAGATCATCACGATTCCATGAAGTTTCCCCAAGATCATCACGATTCAACCAAGTTCCCCCACAATCATCACGATTCCACCTAGTTCCCTTGAAATTATTCCAATTCAATCCCACACACCCCACACTCATCACAATTATCTTAATCGTGGAGATCGTGGACATCCTGGTCCCAGTGTAAACCCAGGTTAATAAAAAGAACTGTAATACTGTAATAACTGTAATTGTAACATATATATATATATATATATATATATTTATATA
>JBCNYH010000017.1:19687927-19702941 GCA_039654325.1 Tandanus tandanus
AAGTATTTAATAAGAATATTTCATTCATTCAGATCTAGGATGTGTTATTGTAGTGTTCCCTTTATTTTTTTGAGCAGTATATATATATATATATATATATACACACACAAATATGATAATAATAAGTTAATTATTGAATAAATAAAAATAACGTTTTTTAACATTTCTTGTCCAAGGTGTACTCCACTCTTGCCCAAAGTCGGCTGAGATTTGCACCATCCTCCCACAAATCTCAGCCGATTTTGGGCAAGGCCGGGGTACACCTTGGACAGCACGGCAGCCCATTGCAGGGCCAACACTCACACATCCATCACTCTCACACCTAAATCTAGGGGCAAATTGGAACAGCCAATTAGCCGACTGTGTTTTTGGACTGTTGGAGGAAACTGGAGTACCCGGAGGAAACCCATGCAAGCACGGGGAGAACATGCAAACTCCACGCAGAAACGCCCGAGCATCGAACCCAGGACCTTCTTGCTGTGAGGCGGACGTGCTAACCACTGTGCCACCGTGCTGTCCCCGACAGGGATGATATCATAAATAAATGCAACCTTGATGAATAAACCAAAGATGAGGGAAAAACCTCCTGAGATGACTGGGAACTTCCTTATATATCTGTGTGATATACAGTCTACAGTCAAATATGCTTAAATGTGTGAGCAGGAAACGTATTAAAGTTTTAACTTGAAGTTTTAAGAGTACAAAACTGTTTGTATCAGTTGCAGTTCAGAGATTTGAATTGAAGCCTTTTCAGAGATTCATGGTTAAATGTATCTTTAGGCAATACATATGGGGCCATCCTCAGCAGGAGTGAGTGGTTTCCTAATTTTAAATTCAATAATAAACTTCGATATAAATGAAGTGTTACCAAATACTGCTGTTCATTTAACATACATTTACATATTTGTTCATTATTCAGCACAGTTGCAAATAATTCCAGACTTAAAAAATTATTATGGGGAAAAAATAAAGTAGGTCTTTATGAGTTTCTTTTTTTTATGTGCTCTAACACTGTAAATGTTAAAAATTATTCAAGTCTGAAAAAGTAAGACCTCTGGTCAAAGAAACACTTTTAATATTCAGTGAGTGCCAGTAAATACTCATTTACCAACCTCAACCAACCAGCGTTAACAGGTGAAAGGCATCATTTTTGAAATGCCAGCGAGTGAGTGGGAGGAAGAACCGATAAACTAATGACATTTCCTTCCGAACATCTCACTGCTGATTATGTAAACTTGTCACCTGGATGCCTTTAAAAACTCATATTTTTAATCGAAGCTTGGGCTACGATACAGGCTAATTCCTGCAGACTCGGAGCAAACTTCAAATGGCTTCCAACCTCCTGCATCTCCCACTCTCTCTCCCTTCCATCAAAGCCTGTGTTCATTTACTCCGAGCAAAGCACAGCTAAATATTTTGTCTCCAAAAGAGCGAATTTACATACTGTTTTGGAGGTAATGGACCAAAAAGCCCCACGCTCTCACACACAGACAATGACTGAAATGAACTATTAAGCTTTTGCTGTTGACGCGGCCATACCTCATTTGCGTTTCCGTGCGTAATTGTGTTTTTTTTGCCTCCACCCCCCCCAACCCCCCTTCACAGGAGTGCTTCATTTTATATTAACAAGAAAGCTTGAGTAAACAAACACTTGCCCATCCTTCCAGTGCATTCGTGGATAATAAGTCAGAGGGAGAGTAAGACATGGAGAAGAAAGCAAAAGTGAAAGGAATGACGAATAAACCTGAGCCTAGTTCATTGCTCTGAGTGTGGACTGCCAAACCAAATGAATGTACTTTGCTCGGGTGATTGAGGAGTTTATGATCTGGAGGCGAGGAAGAGTCTGCCAGATCTTCACTGGCTCTGAATCCTCGGTCTAATCAAAATGGGTTTGGTGGCACAGGCCCTTCAGTGGTGTGCTATCTCAATAGACACTCTCAGACTTAAGCCATCTGGCCCCAATACTGTAATACACCCACTATGTACAGTATGCACACTGTATAAACTCCCCATGACAGCAATGGCGAAATAACCGAAAACCGCTTGAGATTAAAGTTTTTCAAAGTGATGAAAACCTTGGAAAGACGTATCAAATAGGAGTCAGCCTTGAAAAGCAATGCACTAATACACTGCATTTTGGCCATGCTGCTTATCAGCGAACACACATAAAAAAGTGTGAGGGTGTTTATTACTGCGAATGAAGACCCACGAGATATGTTCTGTCTCTAGGAAGAAGACAGAAGGCCATCTCTCCTGTCTCTGCCACTCCCCCTCCACTTGGCCTGTGTACTCGTCTCTGGGAAGAAGACGGCACGGGCAGTGAGCAGCTCTGCTCTTGGCATTGTTCCTGAGCCAGGCCCATCACCTTCTGTAGTATCTGCCTTTCAAGTGCCAGATGTGCTGCACTGGAGGCCCGCCAAACCCGATTGTATTGGTAGGGTAGGGGCGGGTTAAAAGTGAGACGCACATACGCACACAAACACACAAGGCATGAAAAGAATGATGGGGTGAATATTTTACAGCACACTGAACACTCAATCTGCACTAGAACACACCTAAAAAAATTACAGGCAGTCAATGAAATATTTAACATAACATAAAATATGAGTTTAAATACTACTTGTACAGGTACACCAAAAACCTTATTGTCATTTATTTATTTATTCATTCATTCATTCATTTATATTATTACTATAATTATTCTAATGCATTAATCAATATACAAAGAAATAATTAACAATTATTGGCGTACACAACATGGGAACATAAACAAAAACTATGTTATTTTATAAAATTTTATATAATTATATGTAAATATAATGTTGATTTTATTTTATATTATAATTAGATAGGTTAGCTAAGCACTCTGTACCTAACAGCATGTTTTGGACCCACTCAAATTTTAGCACATACTACACAGAAACACGAATAAAACCACCCTCTGTAACTGTGCGGTTTTGATTTACTCAAAGTTTTAGTATATAATACACAAAAAAAAAAAACCCCAAAACAAGTTTTCCATTTTAAAGCGTCATAATAATGACAAAACCTGCTCCAAGTGACCAGGACAAACCGTGAGTATCTGTCATTTTTGGTTCCAGAAATATCCACTCAGGGTAATGTTTTCTGTATGTTCATTCTGTTGTAGCATCTAGGCTGGAGCCAATCTCCTATGAAGACAGGGTACACCTGGAACAGCTTGCCAGACCATTGCAGGGCGAAACACACAACCATTCACACTTACATCCACACCTGCGGCAATATGGGACGGCAATTTGGTCTAATGTGCGTGCCTTTGAATTGAGGGAGTTCCTGGAGGAAACCTACACAAGCACAGGAAGAGCATGCAAACCCCACACGGAAATGCCTGAGCCTGGGGACGTGAACCCACGACCTTCTTGCTTTTAGGCGGACGTGCTACTATGTCACTGTGCCTCACCTATCCCAAAAACAGGAAATAAATATCTCTCGACTTGCCATAAAAGCCTCAGAAGCACAAAGAAACATTTAAGCTCTTTTAGTTTTTAAATAAAAGCTGCTTCTTTGGATTTGGGAAAAGTTACATGTCTCCACGCGTAGAAAACGCTCAGATATTCCAATTCATGCGGGAAAATTTGGTCCCCACCAAGATACAAAAACATTTCCATACACACTCTCTCTCTCTCTCTGTCTTTCTCTCTGACATATACATGTGATTCATGCCATGCCTTTGATGAGAATAATCCTTTGGTGTTGCGGTCACGGGGGAGTGGAGTGTGAGTGAGTGTCCTATATGATTGGCCTATTTGTACAGGAAAACAGCTCATTATGTTGGGACGCTTCCATGCTTCTTTGTTCTGATGGCACTTTTAACCGGGTTTTTAAAACTCTTTCTGCCGTCTGAGCGCAAGCTTCTTCCTCTCTTATCAAGTCAAAAAAAGACTTTACAATGAGCGATGTAATGAAAAACATACCAATCTGTCCTCCTTTCAAGCTAATAAACATCCCAAGGGTAGTCTTTCTCATTGCCTGCTCTTACAGCATCATGGGTGTCTAGGAGCCTGTTGTACCCCATGTACTCTTTCTACATCTCTTCTTCTTCTTTTTCTTCATATTATTCTCCATGTCATTTTAGGTGGTTCCTATGGGTAAAAACTCATGAAATTTCTCACACACATCTGTCCTTGCCACCACTACTCAGGGACTAAGGCTCGATGCCAGGTATGGCCTTATGACTATATAGCGCTGCAATATGCGACTAAGAATTGCGTCCAGCACCTAGTTTCAGTGACATGTATGAAATTTGGTAGGCATGTGGGGCTCACCAGGCAAACAATTTTGTAATGTACATTGTGCTCTCCTCGCCCAACAGAAAGTAAGTTACTCTGGATTTTCCCATTTGATTCACATCAAATGATGTGATTGGTACACAAGTTGTCGCTGATGTAAATTTGTGAAGAGATTTTTGAGGTTTTGTATGATGTTGAAATAGCAACACTTAATGTTATGCTGGGCAGCATCATGACGTAATGGATAGCACGTCCACCTCACAGCAAAAAGGCCCTGGGTTCGAGTCCCAGCGTCAGCGAAACTGTTTCTGTGCGGAGTTTAAATGTTTCCCCTGTGCTTGCGTGGGTTGCTTGCGTGGGTTTTCTCAGGGTGCTCCAGTTTCTTCCCACAGTCCAAAGGCATGCACATTAGGCTAATTGGCTGTTCCAAATTGCCAAGGGTGTGAGTATGAGTATGAATGGTTTTGTGTGTGTGTGTGTGTGTGTGTGTATATGTCTTGCGATTAACTGGCGAGCAATACTAAAAAATTAAAAAAATTATTATATTTGCTACACACATCAGATGTGAGTGCAGATGTGAGTGCTTTGGCCCGTACCTTTTGACTGTATATACGACTACAACTAGGTGCTGAATTATCTTGCTATAAAGTGAAATGCACCAACATACAATTTAAATACACTAACAAAATGTTTCTAAACTACCCAGATACCAGTTATTGATAAGTCAAAATACCGGACTATCTTATGCAGTACTACATGTTCAGATAAACACTGGTGAGTGGTTTGTTAATTATGCATTATTTTGTTTTTTATTACCTAGATTGCTACATAATTGGGAGCTAATAATGGCACTGTTACATGTAATTATGTAAAACAATCGCTTGATGCTTTTTAGCTGTTTTTAATTAGAGGTTACACATTTTTTATGCTCGAATCCCGAAGTATATGTATATAGTACTGTATATATATGGTCTATAATTATTTAGAAAGTCATACTTTATAACTCTTTTCTACAGAAAATTGAAGTGAAGCGATATTGCAGTAAATATTCAGGAATCACAGACATTATTATTATTATTATCATTATTTTTACTTAGTCCCTTCACTTTTACCATCTCAGTAACTCACAGTTATGCAAGTTAATGGTCAGGTGTGTGTTTTTCCTCATTGTTTTCTGACAAATTAACGACATAAAATGTCTGGACTTTGTTGTCAGAAGTTTTCAATTTGCGTCTGGTAACTGTTCATTGGAGACTCTCAATATATGGTCCAAACAGGTGCTGCTGCACGGGACGGATTTCCTTCATTGGGCTGAAAAAAAACCCAACAACATTATCAGAGAAACTGTAGAAACTTTAGGATAGGCCAAGTGAACAATTTGGTACATTCTTAAAAAGGCGTAAAAAGTTCTGAGGTCAGCAACACCAACAGGCCTGGATCACTGTCAAAGTCAACATTAAGCAACATCTTCACAGATGTAAATGCAGAGGACATACCTTAAGATGCAGCTGGAAAGACTTAAGAACAGAACCACCTGCAACGTACAGTTTCTGCAGCGAGATTCCTTGGATGAATGATGGGAAGAGAAGAGTGTGAAGAAAGAAAAGGAAAGGCTAATGGTCCAAATCATACTGCATCATCTGTCAAACATGGTGGGCATGAGTATATATGGCCAGTGGAACAGGCTAGTTTCCGGAAGAACTTTGTTTTCATGCAGGGTAATGCACCAAGCCATGCTTCGAAGTACACAAAAGAGTGGCTGATGACTTGGCCTCCTGCTTCGCCAGATCTAAACCCAATAGAGAATGTTTGGGCAATTCTAAAACAGGAGTTATACGCCAATGGCCAACAGTATTCCTCTAAGGACCGCCTCTGGAGCGCAATAGTAAGCACAAGCATGAAAATTGACTCTAATGATATCAAGAACTTTACACCCTCTGTTGATTCCAGGCTGGTTAAAGTCTTACAGAATACAGGTGGGTATATCAACATGTGAAGTGAACTATTTATTTAAATATTTTTGAATATTTATAATATTTTGTTATTGTAATTATTAAAGACATTGTTAATGAAATACTTGGTGATATGAATAAAAAAAAAAAATAAAAAAAATAAATTATATATATATATATATGATGTTTGTTTGAAATTTCATTTTCTTCATTTTTGGTATGACCTGCATAATAATCTGGAACACTCAAATTCTAATAAATAAGATTTTTTTTTGGAAAATATGGTACAAAAAAAAATCCCAAAAACTGCCAAATAATATTGCGAATACATGTTTGCAAGGGAAAACAATTCAGATTGAGTAACAACCAGCAAAAACATTTTTCAGATAAAGCAAACTCATATTTGCATAATAATTTGGAACACACAGTATGAACAAATGGCTGTAATTCCTAAAACTCACACAAAAGTCCACACTTTAATCGCATCTCAGCTTCATTTCAAATCCATTATTGGTGTGTACAGAGGGTAAATTTATAAAATTTTGTCTAAATACTTATGAACCCATATTTACAGTATATACTGTATGTTTTATCCTTTGAAAGGGGGCACTTAATCCTAAGTGAGTCATATCACCAGTAAGTCATATTACAAATTTGAATAATAATAATCACTTACTCACTCATTTGCCAAGCCGCTTAATCCTATTTGGGTCGCGGGGAGTCTGAAGCTTATCTCAGCCAACACTTGGCGAAGGCGGGGTACACCCTGAACAGCTTGCCAGTCCATAGCGAGGCCGACACACACACACACAACCTTTCAAACATACGCTCATACTTAAGGACAATTTGGAACATCGTATTTGCCTAATGTACCCGGAGGAAACCCATGCAAGCACAGGAAGAACTTGCAAACTCCACACAGAAACACCTGAGCATGGGAATCAAACCCGGGACCTTCTTGTTGTGAGGCAAACATGCTAACCACCATGCCACCTTCCCGTCCAATCATAATAATAATAATAATAATAATAATAATAATAATAATAATAATAATAATAATATGCACACACCACAGCCCTATGTAAAATTTCATCAGATAAATTTTCAGCATTTTACTTTCGCATTTGCATAAAAGAATCACAAGAACAGCTGCCCTCGATGTGAACTTTTGAGAAAAGAGAGCTTTACATGCTTTGAGATTACCGCACATTTTATAAATTTATGATATGCTTCCATATGAATATTGTTTTCATTTTGGTCATCTCTTTTCAGTTTAATTTCTTTCAGCATTTATTTATATGAAATAAGGATTTGTTTATTTGTTCAGGATGAAAACTTGGCTCAGCTATAATAAATAAAGCTGTAAATCTGTCTTCAGTTAAAGCTGACCTACCGGAGTACTTTAAATAGAGCTCTCATGGCTGGCTGTATGTATGTAGGAAGGATAACAGTAGGGTTTTCTACATCATTATGGCCATAACAGCTTCATAAAACCGGAACACATTTCCATAATTTAATTTTTATTTGCAGGAACCTCAAGCAAAGTCCATTTCCTTCTTCCCCTCTTCAATTTAAAGGGCTCGCCCTTCCCTCGGATAAATGTATTCAGCTGTGAGATTTCATTTCATTGGCTTACTATCACAACACCGGCATAAACTAGTGTGCGTTTCATGTAAATTAGATATGAGGATATACGAGGGTGTCTTGCAACACAGCTTGTAAATTAAAGACTTGTGGGTGGGAGTTTTTGTTCATGTAGTTGAAGATGATTCATCAGTTGCATTCAAGTCACTACTAATTTTGATGTTGGGAACCAGTTTCCTGAATCAGACACTGATCTGTTGGCTTGTCATTCCCTGTGCTTGTTTCTGTGCAGCTTTAATGAATAATGAATGATGCATTCTTCAACTCTTACTAAGCTAGCACTGTAATTAACAATTATTCCCCTCACTCTCAGTGGATGTTGCTGAATCCCTCTCAGGGACTTATTCCACCCATGAGTGGCATAATGCATAACACTGAGTTGGTCAGTCAGCGTGACCAATACACAGGCAATCCTTGCACCAGGGCCAATGAAAGGCCACCCTGAAATGTGCACTTTTGTCACTCGTCACAATGCTACAGATGACACAAGTCATGAGGTAGCGTGCCGTTGGCATGCTGAATGCTGGGATATCTGTGACAGCAGTGTCAACACACTTGAATGTGCATCATTCCACCATCAGCCGGTTGAGAAGTCGATTCAGAGAGACTGGCAGCACTGTGAAGCGTCCACATGCCCGACGACCACGTGTGACCATGCCCACACAGGATGCGCACCTGCGGCTCCTGCACCTCCGTGATCGGCTCCGGCCAGCCACTAGGACAGCTGACAAGACCGTCGGACTGCACAACAGGCTGATATCAGCTCAGACACAGATGGTGGACACACTCGGTACTGAGTGCTGTGAACTTTGCCCACTGAACCCTAGTTGGTTCAGGCTGCGATAACTCAGGAATTGTGAACAGAAAATCGTTAGTCATGGTTCTTTTGGTTCAATATTAAGGCAAGAATAAAATAATAATAGCTTTGTTGAAATGTTTCCATATAATCTAAAAATATTTTGAAAAAAAAAAAAGTGCATTTATATTTTTGTTCAGTGTACTTGGGAACATTAACACAAAAAAAGCACACTAAAAGGAGAATGTGATTTATTTTTTACATATTTCAACCATGGCAGACTTGGTCAGGTGAGCTCTGTTGGCTAAAAGCTAACCCTAGCTGCTCTTCTGTTAAGCAACAAAATGAAACATTTTGATGGTAAAAACATAATTTTTTAATTTCAAGAATTAGGTTCTTAACCCCCGCAGGAAACACAACTTTATTGGCCTGCTTCAAGATAAAGGCCTTGGGGGAGAAGCCGTTATATGAGGCTAGAGGGCGAGACTCCCTTCTAACCTTACCACGTGGAAACACTAAAAGATAAAACTAAATGAGCTTATTTTTCTATTTAAAGTGTCATAATATACTGAAGCCACTCTCTTCAGGTAACCGGGACAAACTGTTTCAAATATTTAAATATCTGTCACATCACCGCCTGTGCTGTGACTCAAGCAGTCCAGCCCCCCAGACTTCTATGCCAGGGCGTACTTTTCATTGTCGTCTCTGCACTCACCTGCTCACCTGTTATCTTAAGTTAATTTAATACCTCTCATTTCTCCCTGGGCTTTCCATTGGCTGTCCTGTGTCCTGGAAAACTTAGACGATAACGATTATTTTTTAGCCTGTTTGTCAGAAGGGACTCTTTCTGTCTGTGTGTTTGTTGTGAGCCTGAGTGAAGGTCTTCTGCTTTTTGGTTCTATCCTTGTCTGCTAGTTTTGTACCCTTGAATAAACAACATATTTGCTCCTGTTCCTGTCACCTAATTGCAGACACCATGACAGTATTATCCACTCGGAATAATGGTTTTTAAAACCCAAGATAGTGGCCCAACCAGATTGTGCCATCCCCATGTACCTTCTACTACTACTACTACTACTAATAATAATAATAATTATAATAATAATAATGATGATGATGATAAAAGAATGTTTGTTCATTCATTTTCTGAACCGCTTAATCCTAATTAGGGTCATGGGGAGGCTGGTGCCCATCTCAGCCGACTCTGGGCAAGGGCCCACCAGGCCATCGCAGGGTAGAAACACGCTGACAGCAATTCAATGGCCTACTCTTTATGAACAACTCAATGGTTCTTTTACATGCCTCTCACCACAGACAGTGAGACAACTCTGTGATAGCGGGGCTTGAACCCCTGCCCTTGGGATCAGTATTCCAGCACCCTACCACAGGGCCACCTTGATGATATTATTAGCCATTTTGATGCACCATATTTCCAATGTGTAGAAACACAAATAAATTTTAATGTAGTGTGACTCATCTTTTTTTTTTTTTTTATTTAATTATGTGGGATCAGTGTGGATAGCCTTGGGGACCTTATACCGGTGCCCAATAGTGGCAGCTTGGTGGTGCTTCCGGTTGAACCCCTGACCCTCTGATTGAACCACCACGATTTTTTAATCCCAAGTGATTTTTTTTAAAGTTTTTAATAGCAGGGCCTTAATGGACCCTCATTATGCATTACGTAAAATAAAGTGTAACCTTTTTCATGCACAATACTAGCCAGATGAGAAGCCATTTATTTAATAAAGAGACCATCATGATATTCAATGTCTATTAACTAGCTTCATTCAGGTGATGGTTGTTATTATGTTTGCATACTGTGAGCACCCAAGAGCAAAATGGTCAGTGAGTACAAAGATATTTGTGAAAACTGGGGGAAAAAGTTACCAGTGAACAAATTACACGTATTAACTTTTTAATGTAAAAATTCATATTTAGTGCAGTAGCTTGTTGCAAAAAATTGTTCAAATGGTGATAAAAGCATGACATTTGGTACGGAATTTAAAAGAACACCACTCTATATCATTAAATTTGATTTTTAAAAACGGACGACTTTCTGCCAATCCAAAACTGTTAGGTGGAGGTTTCACTACACAGAGCTTGACTGAAAACATCTCAAAACAAATGAATGTACGACAAGAGATGAAAATTATTTTTCTATTATTTTATCAGCACCAAATTCTTTTCTGAGTTGTCTCCCCTCACTTCTTTAAAATTGGAGTTATGACATAATATTGGTTCCTTGATTAACCTTTATTATTTCCTCATGTCTCTGATCTCAGAAACATTTCATATAGCTGGTAATACCAAAGCTCTAGAGAATTCACAATGCATTTCTCTCCTATTACAATATTATCCCATCTGTTCTATAACAAAGTCGGGGTTAGAAACTGAATCTGGAGAAAAATTAACAGAATATGTCAGCATTTTGTGAAATTTAATATATTCCATAAATTGTAAAATAACATAATTAAAATGTATTATTTTTTATTATTATTTCATCAAATAAGCAAATGTTGAACTCAGTAGAATCATCCAGCAAGGAAAAAAGTATATTAAATACAAACCCAAATAGTCAAATAATGCACTTTGAACAAAGATATGATTTTAATAATATGGGTGTCACCTAGAATATTGACGATTCGAGACGGCCGCGGTAATTTCCTGAAAAAGACTGTTCCAAATAACACTCACACCAAATTTCATGCTTGTATGACAAAATGAACGATCCCATTGATTTTCGGCACTAAGCAGCTCCACTAACTGAGCCCGGAGACTTTTTGTACTGTTAATACATGGAAAGTACAGCACATTCATCTGATTCTTGGTTTCCATTAGAAACTCAGTGGTGATGGGTGATATGACAGAAATATTATATTATGATACTTGAAGACATTTGTACAATACTCTTTATGTATAAATCTGCAAACCATTCCAAAACGATTGGGTGGTTGAGATGCATGAGGAATGTTCGTGTGGAAATATATTAAATATACAAAATATGAATGAATACACATTACAATCATATACAGTAATTTGCTTCATTTTTCAAACATTCCTGTGATGCCAAATGGTATTTTAATAATAAAATAATATCTCACTAATATCTGACAGTGTTAATATTTTGTCATCTTGAAATAGCAGATCCCTGGCGCTGATTCAAGTGGCCTGGTTGCTGCTGCTTTTAGTATTTATTTATTTATTTATTTTTTTATATAATTTTTTTTTTGCCTGATCTTATTGAAGCATGATGTAATCCAGTTTGTAAAACATAATTTGACAAAGTGATGTCTATTCAATAGGCAAAGCTGTGTTTTTGTTTTTTTTATTCCCCAGACAGCTGTTCTTACTGTGCCATTTTTAGTGCCTTGCTATAGATCCAGTACCGCAGTAACACTTTCACTCCAGAGCATTGCCACAGTCAATAGGGCTCTCCCTCACACAGTCATAAATCACTTTTTCTTTTGTCAAGGTGGACTGCATAATAAAAAAATCAACAAATAAATAATTAAAAAAAACTTGTCTGTGGCTATATTTCATACACGCACCCCCACACCCCCCCACACACACACACAAATATATTTTTTGGAATACGAAACGAAATACCCCAAATCTGCAGTAAAATATAGCCACAAGCAGCAATTTTGGGGTCAGTTGAAAATAGAATTTGTGTCATCATTGGGACAATTGGAGACATTTACATACAAGTTTCTCTTTATTGCACCCTAACAATACGGCAGGTTTTTAAGGTGTTATAGTTAAATCTGTCTAAGGATCGTTGGCGGCCATCATTTAAGCGCTATTGTGACACTTACTGATAAATAAGGAGCAAATTACGTAGGCTTAAGCTACATGACCTGTAAATGTATACCGTTTTGGCAGCTTTTTTGATGACTGCTTCAGGAGTTACCCCTCATTAAATAATTTGAGGGCACATCTATAAAACTGACTGGATATACTGTACGTGGCCATGTTTTCTAATGTAGCAACTTTGTGGTGTGCCAAGTTTTGTGCACGCAATCGGGTTCCACCAGCTTCACTGCTTGGATCCATAAATACTCTCATTTACTCATCACTCATTTGCCGAGCCGCTTAATCCCACTAGGGTCATTGGGAGACTGGTGCCCGTCTCAGCTGACACTGGGTGAAGGCGGGGTACACCCTGAACAGTTTACCAATCCATTGCAGAGCAAACACACACACAACCTTTTGCACCCACACTCACACCTAGGGGTAATTTGTGGCAGGCAGTTAGGGGTAATTTGGAACAGCCAGTTAGCCTAATCAGTGAAAGGAAACCGGGTACCTGGGAGAAACCCACACAAGAACATGCAAGCTTCACACAGAGGCACCCGAGCCTGGGAACCGAACCCAGGACCTTCTTGCTGTGAGGCAGACATGCTAACCACTACGCCACCGTGCCGCCCTTCCAGAAATACTGCACTTGATAAATGTTTCAAAATAAAACACAAGGTTTGTCCAGTTTGAGTGACCCTGCGCCTCCTGTCATCTCAGATTTTTGTTTGTGGCTCACAGGAGTGGAACCCAATGTGTTTATCAGCTGTGGTAGAGAGTCCACTTAAAGCTTTGCTATGGTCTGTGTTCTGTGATGCTTTTCTGCTCACTACTGTCGTAAACAGTGATTATTTGAGTTGCCGTAGGCTCGGCGACATTTCTGTGCGGTGTTTGCATGTTGTACCTTAGCTTATATGGGTTTGCTCCAGGTATTCTGGTTTCCTCCCAATTGGCTGTTCCAAGTTGCCCCTGGGTGTGAATATCAGTGTAAATGGTTGTGTGTTGGCCCTGCGATGGATTGGCGGGCTGTTCAGGGTGTACCCCGCCTTTGAGTCGGCTAAGATAGGATTGGATTGGAGAATAACTGAATGTGACGTTCGAGTTGACACAGCTGCATGGATAATTTACTCTAGTAGGAAGATATATAGGAGATATAGATATAGGAAGATAAGGAGAAGAAAGCTGATATTTTAAAAATATAATGAGATTGAGTTTCATACATAGTCATAGTCTTGCTATCATATTAGTTTAATATCTTTGCATAAACTTTAAGGCTCCAATCCACAACATTAATTGGATGCCAGTCTGTACTTACTTTTTTGTACGTGAGAAGCCCTCATCCTTCATTTATTGGATGTGGCTTTTCTATCGGTTTTCCATAGTGGTAATGGTTTTCTGTGATAAGGTTGCTGCTCTTATGTATAATCCCCTTTCAGGAGCACCAAGCACCTTGATCTTGATGCTTATTTTCCTACAAAGGGGGTTTGGGACATTTCCAGTAACCATCCCATGATGATTGTAACAGGAATACCCCGGGTAGTATGTGGCTTTTTACTAAGGACTTAGCCACATAACTCAACTCACAGCTCAACTCATTTGAGTGGGCTTGAGTGGGCCTGTAGTAGGCATCACCAGCCACTGGGTAGCATGCTCAACAGCTGGTGGGATGTGATGAAGTGGAACTCTCAATGTCTCAAAAGTGGAACTCTCCCCTTTGTCCCCTTGTAGCATAGCAACTAGACAGTGCTCCCAACTAGTGTCCTAACAAGCCAGCAGGAGCAGCCATGATGCCTTTTTTACTTGCATTGATCAGTTTCCAATTTTTGCCCATGATCACATAATTCTCCTCCTGAAAAAGCAGTGAGGGCAACCTGGTCAGTAGTTAATATGTTAAGTCGCATTTAAAGTTAGGGGAGAAATCAAAGTTTTACGCTACAATTATTGCTTAATTAAAATGTTTTGGTGTAACTTATTCATCGCCAGCGACAATGTTCATGTCATGGGGTCTGTCGCTATTCATTGAGATTTTGAAGCCAAGTAACACAGTATGTCAGTATTTGGTCTGATAAAGGGTTTATTTGAAATAAAATAAATAAGAACAAGCCTGGTGGCTACAGAGTGGAACAGAAGAAGAGTAGGTTGGAAACTGATCTAAAAATAACTGGATTAAGCACTCGGCCTATCGGCCCGATCAGAGGTGAAGCCAGCCAACCCAGAGGCCGGCGGCCATATTACTAGTCCCAGAACATTACGACCATGTCTATTATGTGGACCGCTCCATAAGCATGATACTAAGAAAATGTGATCTTTTTTCTTCTTTTCACAAGAACGTGATCTTGATAATTGAATTATGTAATATTTTACTGTCCTGCTTCTTATGAGAAATTTTAAGCTGTAAGAAGCAATTAACTATTATATATAGATTTAGGCCTACACACACACACACACACACACACACACAAACACATATATATATATACAGTGCTCAAAAAAATAAAGGGAACACTTAAACAACACAATGTAACTCCAAGTCAATCACACTTCTGTGAAATCAAACTG
>JBCNYH010000017.1:19745952-19759730 GCA_039654325.1 Tandanus tandanus
TGTGTGTGTGTGTGTGTGTGTGTGTGTGTGTGTGTGTGTGTGTGTGTGTGTGTGTGTGTGTGTGTGCGTGCGCGTGCTTCAAGGTTGTCGTCAGCAGGGGGATCGAGCAAGGACAACAATCCCAGGAGAGTTGCATTACTAGATTAGATTACTGGCAGACGTTCTTAAATCATGTTATTTTCGCTAAAATGAATGTAGTACATGAAAGCAATACAAGAGTTACTACTGACACTCTTCATGTAGCTGTGGGCAAAATACAGACGCTGGAGTTGAATTAAGAGAACCCAACGAACCCCCCCCCAACCCCCGCACACCCTGTCTTTATTTATCAAATTCTTTTTCCTTTGTGAATGATCATTATATTTCTTAAAAACCTAGCAGAGCTGTATGTTCTGCATCACATTCTCTCTCTCTCTCTCTCTCTCTCTCTCTCTCTCTCTTTAAGAGTTCAAGGTTAAAGCCAGTGAAAATATCTTGTATTATTAGACAATGTGTAATAAATGTGCATGGATTTCAGTGGATTAGATAGGGCTGTTCCGAGAATGGTAACCTGGACTCTGACAAAAAACCTCTGGAATCAAAGCAGTAAACAAAAGCAGGAACAGCTAATAGGAGCGAAATATATATCTCTTTCCAAGAATTTTAAAAGAAAAGGTTTACAAAATATATTTGCATGAAATCCATCACTGTGGGTCACAGCAAATTTGTGAATAATACTATTGAAAAAATAGTATACGTGTGGTATAACGGTAGCATAATTGTGGCACGTCCACCTCACACTTGGTTCAAGTCCTCGGGCTCAAGCATCTCTGTTTGAAGTTTTACATGTTCTCCCAGTACTTGTCCTGGGTTCGAGTCCCAGGCTCGGGTGTTTCTGTGTGTGTTCTCCCTGTGCTTGGGTTTCCTCTGGGTACTCCGGTTTCCTCCCACAGTCCAAGGACATGCACATTAGGCTAACTGGCCGCTCCAAATTGTTTCTAGGTGTGAGTGTGAGTGTGATTGGTTGTCTAAATGTTCCCCTGCAATGGTCTGTTCAGGGTGTACCCCGCCTTCGTCCAGTCTTCGTCCAGTCTTTGTCTGCAGTAGGATTAAGCGGTTTAGCAGATGAGTGAGTAAGTTAATTGTTATAATCTGTTAGAGCTAACGCTGTGTTACAGTTAACGTTACCCCGGAACCTTTGTTTTCCACAGAAGTCCTCCCACTGGAACTAAGTTAGTGAGGGACTGTGTTTATGTGGGGGTGAAACGTGAGCAGGTCCGTAAATAAATGAAGTTCAATCAGTAGGTGATGATGTTGCAGAGTGTGCAGGTCATGTGACAGACTGTTGGGACATCCTAACACAGAGTCAAAGAGACAGAGGGACATGGAGTCTGACCTGGTAAAGCATCGCTAAGTGGTCGGCCCATTACATGGGACATCACACAATCAGTAGATTATGGTGTGCTTCATGTTACATCGCCCCCTAGAGGAAACACGCAACTTACATGCAAGTATAAACACTTCACCCTGTACTAGCATCTAACCTCTACCCTGTACCACTGTGGCATTAGTGTTGGTTTGTTGAAGTTAGATTTTGTAGCTTATTTACAGTGAACTGGGGCAGGTTTTAACCTCTGATTTGGTATGAAATGTATGCAGGACGAGAAAATGCAAATCTAGTGCCAAAATCTGAGCATGTTAGATTCCCTAGTCAGTGTTGTTTTTCAGGGTTTTGGGTTTTTTTTTTTTTTTTTTTTGGCCTTGTACCAACCAGCAATCTGCTGCAGGGTAAGCAACCATTTTTGAATGCTTTTGCTACGGACAATCCACCTCCAACCTGTGTGCCAGCGCAAGTGGGACTCAAGATCGATGAACACTTGGTAGCGGCGCCATCTGGCCCCGGTTTGTTTTCTTAGCAAATGAAACTAATTAGCAGATATTCTGAGGTCTTCTGGGTGGGATGCGTTTCCAGTACCAGTGAAGCATGGATGAGAAACTAGAACTCCGATATTAGATATGTCACCTTCGTCACCTGTTCTACCACCCACTCTATTACCTAGAGCTTTGCGGATAGAAGGGGTCATAGAAAAATCAGTCCCATTTACTAGTCTGCTATGTACGATGATACAACCTTCCAGAGGACTTTTTCTATTCTTAATATTACAATCACCAGCTTCATATGAACTTTAATAAAGGCTTGAGCTGCGAGCTTGTTTTGGTTGCTTATTGTTCGGGAAATTGTCCCTGTCCGTGATGTAAGGGTATTAAGGTCATTTGAGGCCAGAGGTCTGTTGACAATAATGAAAGACACAGGTCTGTTCCTTTTTAATGTAGGCTTTGAGGAAAGCAATATTACATCAGCGTAAAATATGCATGCGTCTGAATATACTACGTATATGCTACAGTTGGTATGTCTTTGCATATCAAATTCATCAACTTAGTTTGTGCAGGTACAGTATGCGATGTGAGACTGAAAGCTGTTAGGGATATACAGTCATGTGCTGCGAGTGAATGTGAAAAGTTGACAAAGTGAAAGAAAGCCAGCTGGATCGGCAGCCATGTGTATTTAAACATACTAATTGTTCGCGGCAGGGCCAAACTTCTCCTTTAAACGCAATCAGGCAGGCCGCCGCGGTGGCCAGCATTCTGCGGCTGCTGTTTTCATCTCAAATTGATTGTTTGCGCATAAGCAACTTTCACAGACCAGCCGGCGGAGTGGCTAAGTAAGACGAGTGCATGTTTTCAACGCTGCTGAAGCAATCAGGCCAATAAGACAGACAGCTGTCCATATGTTCCACTAAGGATCCATTTAGCTTTCAGTTGAGAGCAAGAAATAGAGGGTGGGGTGGGGGGTGGAGACAGATTGTGTTAAAGAGAAGAAATTGCTGCTTGATAGAACTTTAAGGTAATGTCAAGCTTTATTCTCAAGTACAGATAATAGTTTATAAATCACTACTTTATAAGAACTTTTTATTTTTTTAATAAATGCTATTTTAATGCGGTATTTTAATGGCGTAGTGGTTAGCATGTCCGCCTCACAACAAAAAGGCCCTGGGTTCGAGTCCCAGGCTTGGCTAGGATCTTTCTGTGTGGAGTTTGCATGTTCTCCCCTTGATTGCTTGGGTTTCCTCTGGGGACTCCGGTTTTCTCCCACAGTCCAAAGACATAAACATCAGGCTAATTGGCTGCTCCAAATTGACCCTAGGTGTGGATCTGAGTGTGAATGGTTGTGTGTGTTGCCCTGCGATGGTCTGGCGAAGCTGTTCAGGGTGTATCTTGCCTTCGCCCAGAGTCGGCTGGGATGGGCGCCAGCCTCCCCGCAACCTTAATAGAATTAAGCGGTTCGGCAAATGAGAGTAAGTGAGTATTTTAATTATATTCATTAACATACCGAGTGTTCGTCTTACCCAGGAGTTCAGCTGAAGAAAGTGTACCAAAACTTCAATCAGCCCCATACAAGTATTGTGACAGCTTCAAATACTGTCATGACACACAATTAATTAATGCACTTATTACAACTGTGCCAAAACCAAATGAACCAATCTGTACCTGCCGCGGCAATTTACTTCAAATCATCAGGTGTTTAACAAATCCATTTAGACTCACCTGGGGATATGAACCTGCTGCTAGCGAATGCACTTTTCTCAAAATACTGCATCTCTTACGCACTAGAAGTAATCTATCTGTTGCTGTAGTGCTTCCAGGTAACTCTGTATTGACAGCATAATAAAAATACTACATTGCTATCAAAATACTCTTATTGAAACAGTAAGGATTGGCACATGTGTGTTTATGAGTTTTTTTCCCCACTGACCACACCCATGCATGGATTTTCACCAAACGTAGTGAAGACAGTGAGTCACTGTCTGACTCTCACTCATTTGCCAGACTCATTTGTCACGGCGAGGCTGGTGCCTATCCCAGCCAACACTGAGCAAAGGCGGGGTACACCCTGAACAGCTCGCCAGACCATTACAGAGCAACACACACAATCATTCACACGCACACTCAAACTTTGGGGCAATTTGGAACCGCCAGTCTGCCTAACGTGCATGTCTTTGGACTGTAGGAGGAAACCAGACTACCAGGAGGAAACCCACGCGTCCATAAGGAGAACATGCAAACTCCACACATGAACGGCCTTGCCGAGCCCAGGACTTGATCCTGGGACCTTCTTGCTATGGGATGAACGTGCTATCCACTACGCCACTGTGGCACCATCTCACCAGAGTCCTTTACCATTTAATGGAAGGGGGCCTGGCCACAGGTGGGTGGGTGGTGTTACATGGGACACTCTGCATGAGCAATGCATGATTTCCGCAGGACCTGGAGAAGACCGTGCTCTTTTCAGTGCATGGTGTGGTTGACTAAGGCACAGTTTAATGTGTTCAGTGCTCGTGTAAGGTTAAGGTGACTGATTTCCTTTAAAGCATATTGAAGTTTTTAATTCAAATAATCAACATGTTTCTTTGCCATTTGGTGTTATGGCATTGACAGTTCATTCACGTAGACACCTGGATACATTATGATTGGACTTAATCCATTGAAAATGCAAAATCAAAAATGTTATTTATTTATTTATTCATTTATTAATTTTCTAAGCTGCTTAATCCTAATTAGGGTCGCGGGGAGGCTGGCGCCCATCTCAGCCGACTCTGGATGAAGGAGCGGTACACCCTGAACAGCCTCCCAGGCCATCGCAGGGCCAACACACATACAAACATTCACATTCACTCACACCTAGGGGCGATTTGTCCAATCTGCCTACTGTGCATGTTTTTGGACTGTGGGAGGAAACCGGAGTACTCGGAGGACACCATGCAAGCACAGGGAGAACATGCAAACCCCACACAGAAACGCCCCGAGCCCACGAATTGAACCCGGGACCTTCTTGCTGTGAGGCAGACGTGCTAACCACTACGCCACTGTGCCACCTATTTACTTATTAATTTATGTACATTTTTTTAAGTTGAGTGTACAATATGATCCGTGCCATAGTCGGTAGTATCAAAACGATAATGAAAAAGCTTTTTTAAATGTAATTTTTATTCATTTTGCACTGTGAGGTATTTTCTGCATTTCATTATCAAAGGCAGCAGTGTGCTGAAATCCAACAGCATTTTGTTACCATGCCAGAAAAAAAAACGGATCTGTATCACATACGGTGTAAAGTGCATTCCGATAAGATGATTTTATGCCATTACAACATAAAAAAAATATACTGCTTCCCTTCTTACAGCATAAAAGCCTCAGGAGTTTCTGTGTGGAGTTTGTATGTTCTCCCTGTGCTTGCGTGGGTTTCCTCCGGGTACTCCAGTTTCTTCCCACAGTCCAAAGACATGCACATTAGGCTAATTGTCTGTTCCAAAGTGTCCCTAGATGTGGTTGTGTGTGTGTGTGTGTTGCCCTGCAAAGGACTGGCGAGCTGTTCAGTGTGTACCCCGCCTTAACCCAATGTCGGCTGAGATAGGCTCCGGCCTCCACTCAACCCTAATAATAGGATTAAGCGGTTCAGCAAACGGGTAAATGAGTGATTGCATGGTCACTAAGGGGATCACGCACACATCATGTATAATTGATGTGAAATATATTTTCCAAGAAAATCAGAGCAAGAATACTGTAGGTGTGTAAAGAAATTCAATCAAGTACTGTTGGCCAACATTATTCTTTATGGAATAGTCTTAGATAATGATGTTGCAGAGTGTAAATGCAACTAAAGTAATTTACTTTCCACCATTATCTCTCTCTCTCTCTCTCTCTCTCTCTCTCTCTCTCTCCCCCTCTCTCTCACACACACACACACACACACACACACACACACACACACACACACACACGTTATTCTAGCTTGAATTTTCTATTGAATAAAGGTAATCATTATCTCCATGTGAATTAAATGTTAATTCTAGCAAGCAAATGTCAAATTTTAATGATATTACTGAATTAGAATTTTATTTTACAAGCTATGATGGTATGGGTGTACTCCGCCTTCACACAGTGTCAGCTGAGATAGGCTCCAGCCTCCCCGCAACCTGAACAAGAGTAAGCGGTTTGGCAAATAAGGGAGAAATGAGATGAGAATGAGAGTGAGCTTAAAAAAATTCGAATAAAAACGCATACACACATCACGGTTTTACATACATTATTACACATTTCTGTGTGAATTTTGTCACTGATACGCTGATACACTGAGCACCTCTCTCTGGAGCATGATTGTAAACAATTTATTCCTGAGTCGATTCTCATTTATCAATGTTTATGTATGAGCTGCTCAGAAATCTCATCGTTGCCAGGTTCTATTATTGACACTTGTTTAATCCTGTTGTCTTTCATTACACTATCATTTTCTGAAAACATAGAAGACTATAAATAGTGTGATATATTTAAGCTCGGTTAAAAGTCCAAAAACCCTCTAAATACTAGAATGCATTGGTGTTTTTTTTTTCTGTGCACCAAATGACATTTTTAAAGTTCAACTTGGCTTCAACCTTTCTTCAATACAGCGGATTTAAAACCTCAAAGAATCTGGAAAATATACCGCTGCTCATGTTCACTGCGCTCTTATACAGCTTCAAAACCCTCTGAAAGCAAGCCGAACTCAGCATTGTGCTTCTAATGTTACGTTTCTAATGTAAACAATTTAAAGGCTTCTATCAGCAGCATGCTAACCTAGGTTAATATCTGGACAATGTCAGAAGCAAAATACAGTACAGTGTAAAAATTTGAGCGCTGTATTTATTTTAGCGCAAACCTTATAATAGGTTTTTATTTTATGACCTCTACATCCCTTCTACCCTGACAGATAAAAGGAACAGATTATGGATGAATGGACAGAGGATCAGATAGATTGTTGGACGAACAAATTGATGGACAAATGGGTGGATGGAAGGATGGATGGATGGATGGATGGTCAGGCGGACAGATGGATAGATAAAAGGTTGGATGATCAAACAGGTAGATGGATAGATGGATGGATGGATGGATGGATGGACGGATGGATGATTGAATGGACAGATGGGTGAATGAATTAATGGACAGACTAAGAGATGGATGGATGGATGGATGTTTGGACAGATGGGTGGGCAAATGGACTAATGGATTATTGAATGGATGGATAAATGAATGGATGGATGGATGGAAGGTTAGATGATCAGACAGATGGATGGATAAACAGATAGATGAATGAAATGATGGATGAATGGATGACTGGTTGGTAAGTTGCTCAGTAAAACTCATTAAAACTAGTTCCTGAGATAATTATTTTTAAAGTAAAGGATCAACAAATATCCGCTTTGATGAATTTATTACTGTTTATTGCTCTTTATAGTAATTTTTAGCAATGTAGAATAATTTATTCATTATAATTATAAAATGATAATTAATTCCGTGTATTAAAGAGGACCTGCTACAGTTCTTCTGCCTGCATTTTTATTGAAATATTTCATACCTGATTAATACTACGGACAATACTGAGTGATCAGAAGGTGCTGACTGATATCCTGTGGCTAATCCTGCTACAAGGCAAATCACATATTTATATAAATGTGCCTGTTCCAAAACGTGATCGCGCCTATATAACCAGTGATGGATGCACTGACTTGAATAGAAAGTACTGACACTTTTGAAATAATTTACTTTGAAATAAATGGAAAAGATGCTATCAGGGAAATTGCTTGAGTAGGGGGAAATATATCTTGCAGTGAAATACTTGTGTAATCACTTTACAAGTTACTTTTTAACATGTCTACAATTGGTTCTTGTAGTAAAAAAAGAAGTACTATATCTCTGACAAATGCATTTTAAGCAATTATGTAAAAGGTGTAGACATCGATTCTAATAGTGTTCGTACACAGCCCAAAATCTGTCGAAGAGAAACAATGTGGCTCAGTGCAAGCCACACAACACTATTCCAGCCAATAAACAACAGGGTGAATACACCCTTATGCACAGCTGAGTGTTTCAAGAGAAGATGGTGGTGCCATTGTTAGTTGTTGCCTTGGCAATGTACATCCTTTAAAGTAGGAGTGGAGTTTCTGAAGCGGTTCTGACGGGAGGTCTATATTTGTTTGCCTGTTATTTTCAAATACCTACAATCTTTCTCTCCATTAACTTACAAAATGAGTTATGCTGGAGTGAATAAACACTCACTCTTCTCACTCGTTTGCTGAACCGCTTAATCCTATTAGGGTTGTAGAGAGGCTAAAGCCTATCTCAGCTGACACTGGGCGAAGGTGGGGTACACCCTAAACAGCTCACCTAACCAACACACAACCATTTACATACACACTCACACCTAGGGCCAATAATGTGCATGTCTTTGGACTGTAGGAGGAAACTGGAGTACCCGGAGGAAACCCAAACAAGCACCGGGAGAACATGTAAACTCCACACAGAAACGCTCGGGCCCAGGACTTTTTGCTATGAGGCAGACATGCTTGCCACTTCGCCCCCATGCTGCCCAGTGAATAAACAGCAAGCGATAAATTAATTTAAAAGATCATGAAACAACCAGACTAGCTGGTTACCTGCATTTATGTTAGTATTATTATTATTATTATTATTATTAATATTATTATTATTATTATTCATTCATCATACATTTTCTAAGCCGCTTAATCCTTATTAGGTTCACGGGGAGGCTGGCGCCCATCTCAGCCGACTCTGTGCGAGGGCGGGGTACACCCTGAACAGCTTGCCAGGCCATCGCAGGGCCAACACTCACACAATTATTCACACTCACACCTAGGGGCAATTTGCAACAGCCAATTAGCCTATTGTGCATGTTTTTGGACTGTGAGAGGAAACCGAAGTACCCAGAGGAAACCCACACAAACACGGGGAGAACATGCAAACTTCACACAGAAATGCTCCAAGTCCCAATCGAACCCAGGCCTATTATTATTATTATTATTATTATTATTATTATTATTACAAAAACACTGTGTCAATATTGAAACATCACATCATCTGGTCTAGGTCACAGTCAGGTGAGGATGAATTCTCTGTCCATTTTTCTGCAGGTAGGATATTGAGCTATAAAACGCTGAAATCTCAACAGCTTTTGGCTCACATATTTGGCTGATCATAATCACGCTGTTTCCTTTGAAGCATTTCAAACTGCTCGATAAAATGGGTCAGGGATGAGCCTCTGTCTCCACTGCCTCAGACATTGCTGTGGCTGATTAAGCATTTAGCATCTCAAGTCTAGACCTTCAACAGGAAACTGCTTTATTTTTATTTGGTCTTGCAATTGAATAATTTAAAATCTGTATGTACTGTCTTTAGAGCTCACTTGTACAGTCTTCCAGTTTTTAATGTTCTTTTACTCTGTAATGGAGACCAAAAATAAATACCAAACCAAACAGATTCTTTAAAAGTCAACAAAAATATTATCATTTTATCGCATTTAAAAGAACACTCATTTGCCGCATCGCTTAATCCTATTAGGGTCACAGGGGTTCCAACACACACACAAAAATTCATACACTCCCACCTAGGGGCGAGCTGGAACAACCACTTAGTCAAATGTGCAAATAATAATAATAATAATAATAATAATTTTAAAAATAATAAATAAATAAATAAAATAACTTCTTACAATCAAAAAGATTTATTTATTTATTTATTTATTTTACATAATTGTTTTTTTGGGTGTACCCTGCCCTCGCACCGAGTCGGCTGAGATGACTGCTAGCCTCCCCGCGTCCCTAATCAGGATTAAGTGGTCCAGAAAATGAATAAATGAATTTGTTTGCTGTTCATGGAATTAGTCTCGACTGAAGAAACCAGGGCTACTGGCCCTTCTGGACTGGTCATACCGGCTCAGATGCGCTCTCGGAATTAGAAAAACCTGGATTTGGTTAGGGGTGGGGCATGGTCTAATTCTTGAAAATAAGATTTTTTTATTTTTTTTTTTAACCATGAAATACTTTCATTCCAAATGTTGTTCCTTTTCATGGAATCAGTCTTGAATGAGTGTTTAAAAAAAGTAAAATAATAAGAATACCCGAGTTTACGAGTTACGACCACTTCCACAGTTTTTTTTTTTTTTTCTCTAGTGAGGTCTCAGGTCATATGGTACAAACTGATATCCTGGGAGTAGATTAGCCAATCAGAGCACACGATCACTATCATCAAATGACCTATGATAGAATAAGGCACGTTATCCTGTATCTGTCTGTAACCCTACACTAATTTGCGCTGCTCATTATTAAAATGAACCACCCGCGTCTGCATTCACTTCTACACATTGTCAATCGAACTGTTGGAGATTTGGCCACTCCCATCAGCGCTTTTCTTGGATTGTGGCCTCAGGATTGCTGCTTTTAAAAAAAACTAAACAAAACAAAACAATTCAATAGTTTCCAGCTCGGTTAGAAGAGCTCATCAGCACTATAGTGGTCTGAATGTATATAAAACGTAAAAGTAAAAGTCTGTCTGAGGTTTTCAGATAAAGAATTTCAGAGCTTTGGGCCAAAATAAACAGCAAAGGTAACGGAAATCATTATTATTTGATTTTGTGTTCGTGTCTCTTAAATTTACAAGTCTGTAAGGGTTGTGGAGGAGGTTTAGGGCTGTTAAAAAAATACAATGCTCAAGGTGATGGCATGGGTTTTATGCTTAGAGATATACAGAAGGATGAATTAGTGCTTTAGATTTTTAGTTTTGGCACCATGGAAACGTAATGTTCATCTAACAGAAGACACTCTTCCCTCTCTCGCTCTCTCTCTCTCTCTCTCTCTCTCTCTCTCTCTCAACCCCATTAATTTCTATTAGCTTCCTTCAGGCTGAAGTGAGCATCGCTGTTTCTCTTTGTTGGCTTTGTTTGCTTTGCCAAGTCACTCTTGCACACTAAGCTTATTTATTGTAGACACAGCATGTGAAGCTAGGGGCAGCGTGCGGGATTAGCTCTGTCTGGCCCATTGATGTGACACTGTGACTAACAACAAACCATCCACACACACACACACACACACACACACACGTTATTTAGTCGTAAACACACATTCCCATTTAGTCCTCATAGGTGTGTCAGGGCATTATCACTGACTCTGCATCTGTTAACTGTGTGAGACACACACACACACACACACACACACACACACACACACAAACATACACTTCCATATACCTGCATGCATACGAACATAAACAAACAGTACACAACGCATCTCAAAACATGCTGGTTGAAAGTGTACATTTGTTTTTGTTGGCAATTTGTGATCATCCAACCGCTTTTCCCAACACGCTGATGCAAAACTATCTCCGTGTTTATGTGTGATGTGTTTCCCCAAACAATAAATAAAGAAATCTTTTCTTCGCTTTTCTCAGCTAAGCAAAGATAGGATTCAGAAACTGTGATTCGCTTTTGGAAGATGGAAGATTTTTGTTACTGTCACCCTGAAGGGCAAGTGAATATCAAACAAATGGATGGGACTGAGTAAAAATATTTAAAAATGAATAATAATAATAATAATAATAATAATAATAATTCATTCATTCATTTCCTGAACCGCTTAATCCTAATCAGGGTCGCGGGGAGGCTGGCGCCCATCTCAGCCGACTCTGGGCGAGGGCAGAGTACACCCTGGACAGCTCACCAGGCCATCACAATAATAATAACAATAATTATAATAATAATAATAATAATAATAATAATAATAATAATAACAACAATAATAATAACAATAATAATAATGATAATAATGTTTTAAAGACTATTATTCCCGGGGTAGCTGGGGAAGATGAGCATCCGAGACCTATGAAATGCCCCAAGGGCAAGCGCAAGATAGCCCCTGACAGTCCAAGTCCAGCTCCTGGCCTTTACATGGCAGAACTGATAGAAACCAACAGGAGAAGGGGTGAAATGCGAGAAACTGGTGCCTTAAAACCAGTGCTCTGGGTAGGTTGGACTCATAAGCCTCGGCCGGCAACCAATCTAGGAGAATGGAAACTCTGACTTCAAACCACCTGCTGCCATGTAGGTTGTGCCTGTTTAGGAAAAGATTAAGGGAGTAAACCCGGACAGAATTTCACACTCACATCCATACCTAGGGACAATTTGGAACAGTCAGCTAGTCTAATGTGCCGGACTTTGGACTGTGAAGGAAACAGGAGTACCTGGATGAAACCCACACAAGCACAGGGAGAACATACAAACTCCAAACAGAAAAGCCCTTGCCCAGCCTGGAAATCGAACCCAGAACCTTCTTACTGTGAGGCAGATGTGCAAACCACTGCGCCACCGTGCCATCCCAAAGACATGCACATGAGGCTAATTGGCTGGTCCAAATTGCCCCTGAGTGTGAATGATTGTGTGTTGGCCCTCCAATGGACTGGTGAGCTGTTCAGGGTGTACCAGCCTCTCTGTGGCACTAGTAGGATAAAGCAGTTTGGCGAATGAATGAATGAATGAATGAATGAATGAATGAATGTGTGATTACTGGTAAAAATGTCCAGTGAAACAAAGGAACAAGTGCCTTCTCATGTACATACACACAGCGTACTGTGTCAACATGTAGAATATTTCAAATTGAATGCTGTGTGGTTCCCCTGCCAGACACAGTTATTTAATACCTAATCAACATGGCTGGAAATGCCAAGTATTCTGAATTAGCTCTCACGCTCCAAGACCACGTCCAGGGTGATCGAATGTTGCCGTTTGCCAGGAGGAAGGCGGAAAAAAAAAAATAAATAAACCACTGAACTTCACAAAAGTGCTTCTATTTCCCAGTCCCATGGCTAGCAGCCCAAGGAACCACTTTTTCCTCTAACTGACTACAGAACCTCAGTTGAGTTTAATTACACGAAGCAATGCAGCAACGGCAGCAGCTGCCTCTTCACTGTTCCTTCAGGGGCCGTCTGTAGGGGTTAATGAATAGGGTTTAATACCAGAGTGTGCGAGCCGTTAGAATCCCATGGGTGTTCCCCCCCCACCCACACACACACACACACACACACTCACCTCTACAAAGGCATTCTCTAACTATATGTGTTATGGTCTCTACAAGATTTTTTTTTTTTTTTTTTTTTGCGTCATGCTTATAGATAGCCAACAATAGAACATATGTTAGACAGACCTCCCCTTTGCCCGTATTGTTAAGATTTGCAAATGAGCTTTGTCGTCATCAAGCTGTTGCCCTGGAACAGCACTCCAAAGGAAGGAAGCGGATTTTTAAACATAAACAGCCAGTAGATTTTGAAGGACGCTAGTCCAGTTCCGTTATTGGCTGACAGGTTTCCCACGTGTGTATCATTGTATTCATAGCTGTATATTTCCGGCTCTTTGCTTCACCAGGATAATTATTACATACATTATTTGCAGGATGATTCCAGTCTGTTTTCTCTGAACGAGTTTTCTATATTTCAATCATTCAGTAATTCTTGTTCTATATTTTTAAAGCGTGAAGCACTGAAGCGGTGAAAACAGAATTCTTTTCCCCACTAAATCTAATATTTGATTTGAAAATGTCACGGCAGCTTTCATTAGTGACTTGGAGAGGTGACTCGTGTTTTTTTTCTTGCTATTTATTCCAGGCCCAGTCTGCACTTTACTTGTGCCGATACGGCTGATCAATCACACTTACGCATTCCACCCGGAGTTCATTTAACAAGATAGAGTAGTTCAGCAGTATAATAACTGGAGAAAGAAAGACAACTGGGAAAAAAAAAAAAAAATCATGAAATGCATCAAAACTTTCAGTGACTGATGAAGAGAGAGACAGAGAGAGAGAGACAGAGAGAGAGAGACAGAGAGAGAGAGAGAGAGAGAGAGAGAGAGAGAGAGAGAGAGAGAGAGA
>JBCNYH010000017.1:19846315-19860544 GCA_039654325.1 Tandanus tandanus
TATATATACTTTAGTTTTAACTTTAACTTTTTAGAGGGATGGCATCACATTACCTTTAAACATTCTTTAATATCAATATTATGCAGAATTCATAATTGAATCAGTGACTGCAAGCTGCCTGGCCCCAGGGCAGCAAAGCAACCCCAAACCATAACATTCACACATTCATTCATTTTCTATGCTGCGCAATCCTAATTAGGGTGGCTGGGAAGCTTGTTCCTGTCTCAGCCGACTCTGGGCGACGGCTAGGTACACCTTGAACAGCTTGCCAGACTATTGCAGGGCCAACACACATGCAACCATTCACATTCACACCTAGGGGCGATTTGGAACAGCCAATTAGCCTACTGTGTATGATTTTGGACTGTCCTGAGGAAACCCACGCAAGCACAGGGAGAACATGTAAACTCCACACAAAAACACCCCGAGACCGGGAATCGAACCCAGGCCTTTTTGCTATGAGGCAGACGTGCTAACCACTGCACCACCGTGCCACCCTCAAACCGTAACATTTCCACCATAATGATACACATTTGATATAGGTTTTTCTGTCCATAGCACGTTATAGGTCGGGGGTCATATTAATAAAACTGTAAATAGGATCCTTACTAAAAGTGTGCTTACACCTTATAGAGTGCCTACAAGTGTGCGTACCTGAATTCTCGCCCTGTACATGATCTTTTTTAACCATCAATACAAATCATGTCATGAATGTGGTGTGCATATAAACGAGCCTGGCATGCTATTGTTCTTTTGTTGTTGTGAATAATGACTGCAGGCGGGAAAAGAATGAAAAAAAGGAATTTCATGAAGATGCTAATAGAAATCATAATAGGGGAGGGGGAGGCTCGAAAAAACATGATATTTGGAGGCCACAGCAGCGGGATCACTAACAACAGGAAGCAGAGTGAGTGGCAACACTTGTTAAGTGTCAGCGGGATCAGTGGCACAGAGCGCACAGTGGCAGAACTTTAAAAAAAAAAGTGTTCTGATCTACAGCTACATCTTTCTACTCCTTTACCAACATGTTTGTAATTTGCTTCTTGAGTGTTAAAGGACGATTTGTTTGGATGTTGTCATGTGTGGTAAATGTATGAAGAAGCTCATTCATTAAATCTGGATGTACGGCCCGTCACACATTGATTATTTAGCCAGCGTATGCCAATGTATGAGAAATTTGGCCAATACGCCGGCGTACGTCGAAAAAGTTATGGGTAAGTTTTGTGTACGTTAACAGCACGAGGTCGTCGATGTATGCTGGCGTATGGCTCATACGTTTCTCATACGCTGGCCAGAAGTTGTAGGTAAGTTATTCGTAAGTTACTCATAAGTTGAATATAATGTGTAGCGTACTAACGAATAACTAGCGTGTTGGCTGCGTTCGCAACTTATGACCAATGATAGTCAACAATGGAGTTTTGAGGAGTACTGGCCGGTTCCTCTTTGGAACCATCATTTTATATACCGATCCCCTAAACACTGCCAATACGCCCATAATACACCAGCTGTAAATTAGAGAGACATTCAGTAAAAGTTATGTGGTTGTCCCGAACACGTCAGATACGTCTACATACGTCACTATACTGTACATTGGAGATAAGCTTGATATAAGCTCAATATAAGTTTTTGATAGGTTCTGGATAAGTTACTAAAAAGTTATGTATACCTTATGTATACGTTCAAAACTGGAATAACATCGATAGTCCGGTGTACGCCAGCGTTTTATAGAAATATGTCGTATGTCGGCATACGTTCTGCAAATCGTTAATATGTGACAGGGGCCTAAGGGGGAAACTCTCCTCCCACCACCAGAGCGCGACTGCAACTACAGGGGGGCACTACACAAGCATTACACAAATGGCTCACCATACATTTACAGCAATTAGACTGATCGATAGCACCTTGAACAATTTGCAGGATCAATTAGTGGTACCCCCGTATTACACTTTTCTTTACGTTGGTTTTGTTATAAACAGGAATGATAAGAAAATCTGGGCAAAAGATTAATGGCTTTATTTCCCGACTTGAAGATTTAATTGACATTTGATTATATGTTCACAGTATCTCTGTATCCATGCAGTCGGGACATCCTCTCCTCCTCCTGCTCTCCGGTAGGGGTTAATATGATAGTGAGACAGTGTTGATATAAATATATAGAAAGGATTTTGAATCCAGATGTCAGTTAGATTTAAGAAAAAGGTGTTTATGAAACAATTACTTACTTCTAGTAGAATAACACTATTGAATTAAATCATCACGATAACGTGGCTCTACCGTATGTGTGAAGGACATCAATTATTCTAATCATGCTTCTCACACTACATTTCTACAATCTGACTTCAGTTTACCATCACACCATTACCATCTCCCCTTTCCTCCAGAATATGCGTACGCATGAGTCAGAGTTTGTGTACAGGTGCGGACATTCTCCCATCAAGTTTGTTTGTTGTAGATCACAACCTTTGCGTGGACAGTAACGTGCACAACTTTCAGGCCCTGTTTTATGCGCCACGTTTATAAATGGTGCCCCTGATCTTTGCCTGTATGCTTTTTGGCAAACTGTGCTCTTGCTTTAATGTTCCTTTTGGACAGCAAAGACAGCAAATGCAGGTGGACTTTGTCCTTTCTAATTGTAGACATATACTCTTTCACACCCACCATTGTAACTGATACCTGCAGATACTGTAATGATATGTTGGGGTCTTGGAGACATTTTTTCACATCAAATGGTTTATTTCTGGCCTGATCTTACTGCAGCAGTCAGTCCTGGAAAAATTGGCGTTGTCATTTAAAATCGATGCTACGTGTAGATGATTGTCCTGGATGATATGTTTTAAATAAGACAGCCTCCACCTGCAGGACGTTCTAATCAATTCCATCTGAACGGAAACACCTGATTCTCCTTTAAGGAACTTGAAAATGTGATAAATGTAAAGGTTTCCATCTTTTTTATGTGATTAAACTGTTTTTATTTATTTATTTATTTTCATTAAATTTTTGGGAATGACCACAAAATATCACTTTTATGTGTCATTTAGGGCAGCAAGGGGTATAGAGGTTAGCACATCTGTCTCACAGTAAGAGTTCGAGTCCCGGGCTCAGCAAGAGTTTCTGTGTGGAGTTGTGCATGTTTTCCGCATGCGTGCATGGGATTCCTTCGGGTAGTCCGGTTTCCTCCCACAGTCAAAAGACATGCACATTAGGTCAATTGGTTGTTCCAAATTACCCTTATGTGTGAACGGTTGTTTGAATGGTCCTGTGATAATCTGGCAAACTATTCAAGGTGTACAATGCCTTTGCCCAGAGTCGGCAGAGGTAGGCTCCGGTATGTGTGTGTGTGTGTGTGTGATTGGTTGCATATGTATTGTCCCCGCGATGAACTGGCCAAGGTTGGCTGGGATAGGTTCCAGCCTCTCCACAACTTGAGTAGGATTAAGCTATTCATTAAATGAATGAACGAATGTCACCTATGCACTGTATCAAAAATCGGCAGTTTCCATGTACTAATGTTTTCCACATGACTATGTGACAAACTTGTATGATATTATGTGTGCATACATTTGTGTGTGAGCACGTACAGTATGTGTGGTGTGCGCAAGTTTCTCTCAACACCTTTCTGAAGAATAGCCAATTTATCAACTCTCCTACAGTGGCATTAAGATGCAGCCATAGGCCGACCCATTGGATAAGTAAACAATGCAACAACCTGTTAGCCACGCTCTCTTATTTATTGATCTTATTAGTTCAGTTGGATTCCCTGCTAACAACCATGTGTGTGTGCGAAGAGTGAAAGGGTGTTAGCTAATGCTTCATTTAAAAAAAAGAAAGCCCAGTGCATCAGCAGACAATTTATGCCTTTGCAAGCTAAAGGTAAAGTGTTTTGTAATAGATAATAGACACTTTTAATAGTGTTCCGTAATAGATGCACTGTCATTTCTGTCATCCATCAGCTTTTGTTAGACCGTGTTTTACTTCAGGGGACATTTCAGCTTGTTAATTCACACCACTCGTCCAAATATTGGCCCATAATCATTTGATATTTAGCCAGTAATTAAGCATTGTGTTAAGTAAAGTGCTAGCACACGGCATTGGTCCTGGCAGACACAATCATTCTCAGTAGTGACAGAGAAGACAGCACCATGACAAGGTATCAAGAGTACTTTTATTATTTTTTTTTAGTTCTTCACAAGTAGTTTCCTCTTTATTCTTAAACTGCTTCACGCTTTGTTTGTGTTCCAACACTGGTGATAATATAAAGGGCTTCCCTCAGAGAGACGTTCTCATTCGGAACAGCGTCACTCAGGCGTCAATGCTGTCGCTTAACTCTGCCTTGATGTGACAAGGCTGTCGTGGGAGAATGTTGACAGCTCCAGCACTTCCTTAACTTGTTTGGTCTCATCTCTACCACTGAATGGATTCAACCCTCCGTTGAGGTTTTCCCAACTCTCATGTGCTAGCTTTAAAAAAATCGTGTTTCAAACGAGCCACTTAGTTGCCGAAAGCCACAGGAAGTAGTTCTGGACAAAGTGGAAATGTGAGTGTTGTCTGTCTTCTCAGCGGGGAACTCTGTCCAATAATTCCCGCTGTTTTAGAAACCCTGCTGAGCCGATTTATCAAACAAGTCATCACTTAAAGAAATCCAGACATCAACATTTCTGTTCGCACTAACAGACACAGGTCAGATTGGAGAGAGGAAATTCTTGCTTAGGAATTATTTTATTCCTTTTTTTTCACTTTGCCATTACAAAAGTTTTTTCATACAAACATATATACATGTTTGGAAGGAGGGATAAATGCTCAACAAGTCTTTTTCAGGCACTATGATTGAAAGTTTACAAGAAATTGCTTCCTAACAGAGCAGCACAGTGTTGTAGTGGTTAGGACATCCTCCTCACAGCAAGAAAGTCCTGGGTTCGAGTCCTGGCCTTGGGTGTTTTGTCCCCCCCCCCATTTTATCTCCAGAATTTAATCATACCCAATTCCCACCCATCAAGTATTACCTTCCTATCACACGACCACCACCAACCAGGGAGAGGTGTAAGCATGCTCATCAGACACCCATGAGTGGCTGGTGATCACTGCGAGCCTGTGACAGGGAAGTGAGCATATGCCATCCCTCCATCCCATGAGCTCCCATGAACTCCCAGTCACGGATGGCTGTGGCATCAACCTGGATTCGAACCAGTGATCTCCAGATTGATAGTCGCGCACGTTGTCGATGCACCACCCGGGAGCGGCCTTGGGTGTTTTTGGGTGTAGCTTGCATGATTTTCTCCCAGGTACTCTGGTTTCCTCCCACAGTCTAAAAACATGCACAGTGGGTTAATTGGCTGTACCAAATTGTCCCTAGTTGTGAGTGTGAGCGTAAATGGTTGTGTGTGTGGTTGCCTTGCAATGGACTGGCAAGCTGTTGAGGCTGTAAAAAATGACTTTGTGACCTTGAAACAAGGCACAGATGTACAATCCCACCCCATTTGCCACTGGGAAAGAGTCATACACCAAATTTGGTGATCCTATGTCATTTCCTTCCAAATTTATTACACAATCAAGCCAAAGATTAAAAAGTGACCTTGTGACTTTGAAACATGATCAATGTGATCTATATACAATTCCAACTTATTCGACCCTGAGAGGGACACATACACCAAATTTGGTTATACTGTCATTTCCCTCCAAACTTATTGCACTACCAAGTTGTACGGACCAACGAACTCAACCCATTTCTACAGCTCACCTTTGGTGACAACCAAAATCATGACAGCAACATGAATTATGATTACAAGAAAAATAACTATAAGGGACTATAAGGGATAATAATGACAACAACAAACATCATCACCATTAAAAGCTTGATAGATTCTGAACTTGGAACTTAAATAGTAGTGCTTACAAGGTATAATGATGCACAGTTGAAAGTGATTAGTGATGCATGTGACTTGGTCATATGGTGTACTGGGGCTGATGGGTAGCGTAGTTCAATTCAATCACATGCAGTATATAAAATCATTAGAAACTGATTATTATAGGGTGGCATGGTGGCGTAGTGGTTAATACATCCATTTCACAGCAAAAAAGGTCCTGTGTTAATGTCCCTTGTTGGCGAGGGTGTTCCTGTGGGATGGATGGATGGATGGATGGATGGATGGATGGATGGATGGATAGATAGATACTTATTTATCCCAGAGGGAAATTCACAGTTTACACCAGTAGTTACAGCAAACTGCACAAACTTTTGCTATAAAAAACAACCTTAAGTTAAAGGCAAATATTGTAAAGATAAAGAATTTAAAGAACTTAAGGTAGACAAAGTAAAAAAAAAAAGTATAAGAATTGTGGGTATATAAGTGGGTATATAATTGTGGGTAAATAATAATTTAAGGTAGACATAGTAAAAAGAATAAGAATTGTGGGTAATACTGTTATGGTGTTAATTGGCAGTCTAGTGCTAATGATGTAGTGCAAGTGAAAGTCCAGTGTAGACATGCATGTACAAGTAAAGGTGTGTGGTGTGCTGTGAGTGGTGCAGTGCAGAGTGTGGATGTGGTGCTAGCGGTCCCCCCACTTGCTGGAGTCAAAGAGTCTTATGTCATTGGGGAGGAATGATCTCCTTAGTCTGTCAGTGGAGCGTGTGGAGTTTGTATCTTTTCTCCATGTTTGTATGGGTTTCCCCCGGATACTCTGGTTTCCTCCCACAGTCCAAAGACATGCACATTAGCCCCTAAGGTGTGAGTGACAGTTTGAATCGTTGTGTGTGTTGGCTCTGAAATTGTCTGGCGAACTGTTCAGAGTGTACCCAGCCTTCACCCAGTGTCAGCCAAGATAGGCTCCAGCCTCCCCGTGGCTCTAGTAGAAGTAAGCAGTTTGGCAAATGAGTGAGTGAGTGATAACTTTATTAGCTAAACTCTATTTCCTCCATTTTCTCTCCTCCCACCAGACAGCTCTCATATGACAACTACCAACCGGGAAAAGTGAAGGATAGCATGTGCTTCCTCCAAGACATCTTTTCAAACTGTTACTCATGCTGTGTCAGTGGGTGAAGCATTATCTGCTGTCTTACGTTTACATGAGCACAACGATGCCCACGATTGACTAGTGTCACTGTGATTGACAGGGGAAAAGTGAGTAATGCCATTCCTCTCGACTGAACGATATGTCCAGTTTGGCTCTTGTGGACACTGATGTCATCATTGGGATTAGAACTTCTAATATCCATTCTGACGTTGTTACAGTGAAGTAAAAAAAATGTACTCGTCACTCACTCATTTGTTGAAACACTTAATCCTATTAGGGTCATCGGAAGGTTGGAGCATATCTCAGCCGACTCTGGGCGTAGGCGCGGTACACACTGAACAGCTCACCAGACCATCACAAGGCCAACACACACACAACAATTCACGTTACACTTACACCCACATCTAGGGGCAATTTGGAACAGCTGATTAGCCTAATGTGCATGTCTTTGGGCTGTGGGAAGAAAACAGGAATACCTGGAGGAAACCCACGCAAGCACAGGGAAAGCATGCAAACTCCATACATTGACTCCCGAGCCACTCGACCTTCTTACTGTTAGGTGGACGTGCTAACCACTACACCACATGCATGTTTTTGGAATGTGGAAGGAAAGCGACGCAAGGGGAGAACATGCAAAATCCACACAAAAACCCCCGAGCCCAGGACTCAAACCCACAACCTTCTACCTGTGAGGCGGACGTACTAACCACTATGCCACTGTACAGTTCTCATGTAATGCTTGCTTTAGCATGCATGCTGATAGATTACAGACTGTTGAACACTCATTGGCTGAATTATGCATATATGGTGTTTTATCTTCTTCCATCCATCCATCCATCCATTATCTATACCGCTAATCCTTTAAGGTTGCAGGGCAAGCAAGAGCCAATCCTAGGTGACTTCGGCAGGGTACAGCCTGGGCAGGCCACCAATCTATTGCAGGACTAACATGGACACAAACACCCATTCATACTCACATTCACACTTATGAGCAATTTCGAGTTGGTCAGTTAACCTAATCCATATTTATTTGGACTGCCAGAAGAAATATGCAGAGTTAACCCACAGAGGCATGGGGGAAAAACATGAAAACAAATAAAGAAACAGAGAGAACGGGACTGATTTAGTCACATATTTAGAACCTTCCTGCTGTGAGGTGAAAGTGCCAACCACTGCACCACAATACCACTCTATTCATTTTCATCTTCATCTTCATCTTCTTCCGCTTGTTCTGGGTTCGGGTCGCGGGGGCAGCATCCTGTTCAGTGAGGTCCAGACGTCCCTCTCCCAAGCCACTTCCTCCAGCTCTTCTGAGGGGACACAGAGGCGTTCCCAGACCAGCCGAGAGGCGCAGTCCCTCCATCGTGTTCTGGGTCAACCCCGGGGTCTCTACCCAGTTGGACATACCTGAAATACCACACCAGGGAGGTGTTTGGGATACATTCTAATCAGATTCCCGAGCCACCTCAATTGGCTCCTCTCAACGCGACCGAACATCTCACCCTATCTCTAAGGGAGATCGACTTGTAAATTGAGAGCTTTGCCTTCCAGCTCAGCTCCCTCTTCACCACGACGGACCAGTACAAGCTCCGCTTTACAGCAGAGGCTGCGCCGATCCGCCTGTCGATCTCCCGCTCCATCCTTCCCTCACTCGTCAACAAGACCCCGAGATAGTTGAACTCCTCCACTTGGGGCAGGACCTCATTCCAGACCCAGAGGGTGCATTCTGGATGGAAAATAAAACCTTATCATTTCATTTTCTGAACCACTTCATTATTTATTAGGGGCATGGGGAGGCTAAAGTCCAACCCAGCTGACTCCAGGCGAAGGCAGTGTACACCCTTAACTTTGGCAGACCATTACATTGGTAACACAACACCCACTCACACACACACACACACACAGCCACCCACACTAACATTCACACCTCTGGGTGTAATTTGGAATATCCAGTTATCATGCCTAATGTGCATGTCTTTGGACTGTGGGAGGAAACCAGAGCACCTGGAGGAAACCCACACAAGCACAGGGAGAACATGCAAACTCCACACAGAAACACCCTCACTGCGCACTTGGCTTGAACCCAGGACCCTCTTGCTGTGAGGCAGACATACTAACCACTACTCCACAATGCCGCCCGGTGTGAAGATTATGAAGATTTTATGGAGACTGACTGCTCTGTGGCTAGTTTGTGTGTCTGTGCGCGTGTGTGTCTGTGTGTGTGGTTTACTGAATTGCATTGTGTTTCTCTATTCTTCCTACAAACTAAGTTACACTTGTTTGTGATCACAAGTGGAAAATTAGTTCTTCAGCAGTTTAACGGCTAGATGCTCACTTTGGATTCCGCTGCATCTACCAAATGAACTAAAGCAATGATATGGGAAGTGGTAAGGAACTTTTTAACCAAAAGTATAGTATTAATAGGCTTTTTGAGTAGTGAGACTGATGAAGTAAGAAGAGAGAGAGAGAGAGAGAGAGCGAGAGAGAGAGAGAGAGAGAGAGAGAGCTCAGATGGAGGTGATGTTATCAGACTCGTTACTGTATAATAGGCATGTGAATCTTTTCATGCTCAGGGAATCAGGCAGGCAGACAAACACTCACCACGCACACACACACACACACACACACACACACACACACACACACACACACACACACACACTGCACACTCGGCAAATCTAAGTCACACATAGATCTGGCAAGACCAAGGATACAAACACGAGCATAAGACCTTACAGTCCTCAGTCACACTTGTACATTTGGCATGCTGTACAAATGGCACACACACACAAGAGATGGGAACAAGAAGACTCGAATAGAGCAGCCTGTCTGTCTGTTTTGGCAGATAACACAAGGCATATGATCAACCAGTCTGCCAAAAAATTGTCTTCAGACAATTCTGGATTGTCTGAAACAGCTTAGAGTGCGACAAGTCATGTGTAGGCAATATAGATGAGCGTGTGTGTTTAACACAGTGCAACTTGTTCATACCCATATTCAAAAACCTCATCTTATTGCTTTGAAAGGTCACCGGTGTTTTATCATATTTGTAGTATCAGGAAGAACTAAGCCTGCTCCATTTGCTAATTTTACAGTTCTATACTTAAAAAAATAATAACAATAAATAAAATATTCATGAATTCTTGATGGGGAAAAAAACTGTTTTTGATGGAAGAATAGAAGAGTTTTACTATTAAAATATGAATGATAATAATCTCTGGTGAACACAGGGAGTGCTATAATAGAAATATAACATATAACACAATATCAATTTCTCTATAAATATAATATGTTTGTGCTTTATTGTGCAATGCAGGGGTGCCCAGTCCTGATCTACCTTCCTAAAGATTTTAACTCCAACCCTAATGGGGCCCATCTGACAAATCCAATCATCACTTTAAGTCTTCATTTCCGAGTCTTAAGTCTTAATTAGATGATTGGATGGTCAGGTGGGCATAATTAGGGACGGAGTGAACGTCTTCGGGAAGGTAGATCACCAGGAACAGGATTGGGCGCCCCTGCTGTAATGTCTGTCAGCTTTTTACAATATCACATATTGAAGTGGTATACAGTCAGGTGCGTAAGTATGGGACATACTGTTATCTAAAGTTGAAATTAAATATGATTTTAAAGTACAAAATTTCAACTTTAATTTAAGGGTAAATGGTGTACTAATAGCGGCACGGTGGCGCATTGGTTAGCACGTTTGCCTCACAGCAAGAAGGCCTGGGTTCGATTCCCAGCTCGGGCGTTTCTGTGTGGAGTTTACATGTTCTCCACGTGCTTGCATGGGTTTCCTTCAGGTATTCTGGTTTCCTCCCACAGTCCAAAAACATGCACCGTAGGCTCACTGACTGTTCCAAATCGTCCCTAGGTGTGAGTGTGAGTGTGAATGGTTGTGTGTGTGTGTGTGTGTGTGTGTGCTGGCCCTGCGATGGCCTGGCGAGCTGTCTAGGGTGTACCCTGCCCTCACCCAGAGTCGGCTGAGATGGGTGCCAGCATTCCCCCGACCCTAATTAGGATTAAGCAGCTTAGAAAATAAATGAATGAGTGGTGTACTAATTATGGAACTTTGTGTATGTATATATTAAGCCACTATTTGGTGCTTTCTTAAAGGGTACCTGTGGTGAATTACTGTTACTAACTATTGCATAAAATCAACAGATCCTTTCAGCAACATCAGTCCTTGCCCCTTGCGAAAGTGCGTGTAAGTGCTGTGACTCTAGGCATGCTCAGAGACATGTCGTTTTCCTTATTGACTGTTCCAGCCTGGTAGTGATGCGAACTCATTCGATTGGCTGGGCTGCATCACTGACCCTGTGCATCATAACACATTACCGGGCCAGTGCTGAGCTGCACAAACGACAAGCGCAAAAACTGTGGAAAACATTTCTTTTTATTTCACAACAGGAAAGCCGAGCTGGAAAAACGTTAGCTGCATACGCCATTTTGGATTTACCGTTACACTCATCTCTGGCAGCGTTCTCATCTTCAGAGTCACTAGAATGCAACGTCTTACTGTCTCCACAAGAGACTCCTCCCTCTCTGGTTCAAATAGGTAGCCATTTACACCCAGTTTTTTTTAATCACCTAAAATGTTGCTTGCTGATCTGCTTGTTTACTTGGTGTACTACCCAGTTTTGTGCTTTTTATGGTCATTTATGTATAAAATAAGTGTCTATATCGCCTAAACGTATTACATACACAAATGATGCTGTAAGTGTGACCAATACTGGTACACTTTAAAAAGAAAAAAGCACCACCAATGAACCAGGAAAACCATGGAAAACAACTGAGGTGGATAACCGTCTGTGTAATTTTAACAGTCTGTGTGGATAAAAAAAATTATTCTTTCCCTGATGAAGAAAATCTCCTTCAGAAAAGCAGTTTGCCAGAAAATCAAGAAAGAATATCAGCAGAGTAAATCTACCAATCTACATCCACAAGACGTTCCCCACTGCTAAGCCTTGAAAACAAAAAATATCAGATTGGAATTTACAAAAACAAAAATAAAAAATACTTAAATGTGCTCTAGAGTGATGGGAAGAGATGAGTTGGTAAAAATTGAGAAGGTAAAGGACTGCTCATGATCCAGAACATACCACATCGTCTTATGGCATGGGATTTGTATTGCTGCCAATGGAGCTGGTTCCCTTGTATTAATTTATTTGTATTCCCCTGTAACCACATGTTTAAAAACGGCCATTTAATTTAGTCTGTCCAATTTATTTTGCTCTATTAAGTGTGTGTGTGTGTGTGTGTGTGTGTGTGTGTGTGTGTGTGTGTGTGTGTGTGTGTGTGTGTGAGATGGGGGGATTTGCATATTAAAAAGTGGTGTAATTCTTACACCATTTACCAAATTTGGGTCATTCATGAGATAAGTTTAGCTCTTAGATAGGATAGGATCGGATAAGAGGGACTTTCTTGGACATTAAAATTAAGATCTTTTAACTGAAATTTGAAATTTTACTGAGTATATTGAAGCACACAGTGAAAATACCAATAACTCTTCAAACATCTGAATATTTAAGAGCCTATCACCAACATTCATTCATTTATTTGTATATTTATTTATTTTAATTACCTGTTTAGGGTCATAGTAACTGTGTGTAAGGTGGGACCACACCATACGTAGAGAAGACATCACTTTACAGCATCATGCACACATACAGTACACTCACACAGAAGGTAAATTTAGGATAGCCAGTCGTCCTACTGCCACGTTTTCAGGAGCTTGGATGAATCCAGAGTACCTGGTGGAAGCCTATATGGACCCAGGGAAAACACAGGAAATTCAACACAGACAGTAATTGGAGTTTAATATCTGATACCAGACTCAGGCATCAACAATACATGGTGTCCCGCAGGATCAAATATCATCTTAATATGAAAGCATGACTTCCAAACACATAGTACAAAGTCAGCATATTAAAACCCTGGATGCATCTATAATAGCAAAGCTACAAAATGAAAAAAAAAAAAAAACTGGTGTCTTTATTTAAGCTAGGGTTTGGAGCTTGTCTGTCAAATTCTGTACTAAACAGTGCTTAGAGAATTTCACGTTTGTCTGTTAGATTTGAGGCACTTACAGAATGTACCCATGTAAGAAGGCAAAATACATTGCAGGCCAATGTCCTAGCTGTTATTTGGAATATTTCAATGTCTTTTAATCTGTCAATCTTTTTTTTTTTTTTGCGTTGTAAATATGTACTACTATAATATGTCCTTTATCTAGTTTTTGTTTTTTAGCTCCCTCCCCTCGGGAGCTATAGGAATGGGTTCCGTCCTTTTGTCCGTCTGTCCATCTGTCCGTCACACTTTAGCTTCCGGACAATTACTTGCTGCATGCTGAAGCCCGGGCTTTCAATCTTATTATGCGGGCTCAATACTATGAGTGCTTGGATGACTTTGTGTGTGAGTGACCTTGACCTACTTTTCAAGGTCACAGAGGTAAAACTGTATATTAGGTTTCCGGACATTTACTTGCCGCGCGCTGAAGCTGGGGCTTCCAAACTTGCTATGCTTGTTCTATATTGTGATAATATGAAATGGTCCTTTCGACAGGAGCGTCTGGACCCCTGTGGTCTATTTGTATTTTAGGTTCTAGAAAATCTAATAGCGATTTGGAACAGCCGGTTAGCCTACTGTGCATGTTTTTGGACTGTGGGAGGAAACCGGAGTACTCGGAAGAAACCCACGGAAGCATGGGGAGACAAAGTGGAAAACTGTTCTGTGGTCAAACAAATTGAAATGTAAAATTATTTTTGGATACGCCAGTCCTTCAGTCAGAAGAGGAGAGGGACCATCCAGCTTGTTTTCCACACACAGTTCATTTATTTATTTATTTTACATTTAAGACAACATCCCAACTTTTTTTTGGAATTTAGTTTGCATTGGATATAGAGATATACATTTTTAAAAACTCCCAGAGTCTCAAGTCTCTCTTTCTACACTCAGTATTATTTTTGAGCCTCTTTTATCAAACCTCTGTGAATTTATATTATTCGTAATTAATCCCCGTATTTTTACTACACACAAAAAACAAATTTGGAGAATATTGGAGAAAGTTGGAATATTAAAATAAATGCAATTTCATATGTGAAATCCAAAATATCAGTAGCATCATTGAATGCGATATAAAATGGGTCTGTTACGTGTCACCAACACGATAGTGCCTGGACTCCGATGATTGCTGCTTAAAGCTTTATAATATATATA
>JBCNYH010000017.1:19901062-19912070 GCA_039654325.1 Tandanus tandanus
TATAGTATTACTGTAATAATTAGCCACAAGGGAAATTATTTTCTCTGCATTTAACCCATCCAAAGTGAGCACACACAAACACACCCATAAACAATAAGCACAAACACACACTCGGAGCAGTGGGCTGCCACACATTGGGGCCCCTGGAGAGCAGTTGGGGGTTTGGTGCTTTGCTCAAGGGGACTTCAGCCATGAATGTGGAGGAATGGAAGGTGCAGCTCACTCCCCCACCGCCACACATTTTTCCTGCTGGTTCGGGAATTGAACCAGCAAACTTTAGGTACTAAACCCTCTTCTCTAACCATTAGACCATGGCTGCCCCCTTTATTTTTTTGGGTTTCAGTTTTGTTATTAATAAATCTGTTTTGTTGTTGTTGTTTATTGCTGCCTGTCATCATGCAAGTCAGCGACACACAAGAGCCAATCAGCATCAAGTCAGCGAAACAGCAGCTTTCTTGCACAGCGCACACAGACACAAACATTGGACAACTATTTGAGCAATATTCTATGACTGTGGTACTCCTCTCAGGGTTGCCGCTAAAATTTTAAATCCCTTATTAATGCTTCAGTGAAAAGCTACAAGGCAGTGACAGGTCTATCTGTTCACATACTGCATTACTCTACAAAACCAATAAACAAAACAAAGAATATATACAACTATTTTGTGTTGTTTATATATTGACTGTGAGTCCTTGGGCAAAACAAGATAACTTTTCCAGTCAAAACTTTTAGCAATATTTTTAATTATTTATTTCTTTTCAGATTAAACTTGCGCAGGTAGAATGTTTCAGCAACCATCCAGAGCTTAAGCAAAATAAAGAGGGGAAAAAGCTAGGCGCACTGGAATTGCACCAGAGAGATGAAGAGTTTTTTGTTGTTTTTTTAATGTTGGAAAAGTCAGTTGGTGCTTTTTTAAAAATTATTTATTTATGTATGTATGTATGTATGTATGTATGTATGTATTTATTTATTTATTTATTTTAATGAATGACAGTGGTGTCCCATAGTCTGGTGCCTGTGAAGGTCATGGCATACAATCCTTGTTTTCATCCTCATCAAACCATTCAGTGAGTGCCATGGTGCCATGTGGCACTCTCATCAAAACAGTAATGTTCCATCATAGGATAAACGCAGGTCTTAAGCCTTGCCAGAAAAATACCATAACAATTTGTCATCATCTCTATTTTAATGTTCAGCAAAACAAACAATACTGCATGTCCTCTTTTTTACCACTCATCAGAAAAACAAGTCTGAAATCTTTTGAATAATCGATTGAATCAAATATTTATTAGTTAAAATAATGAATAATAATATTCTGATACCTTCATAAATATCTGAAAATTCACACGAACAAATTAAACTTTAAGGCTTAAGTTTCTTGATAATAAACATTTAAACCGAAACTATTTAAAACGGAATGTCATCAGGATTGCAAGCATCATAAAAAGTGTAGCATCGGCCTCATCGCACCCAGTGAGATAAGCACTGGGTAAGATTTTCCAGGCTATAACACCATAGGATTTAGAAAATATCCACTTCCCCTTTGTACACAAGGGATACACAGCAATGAAACTGTCTGGGATTATTTTCAGAGCTATTATCAGCTAGATAAACCCTTTTATTATTACTGCAGTTAAATTCTTTGACATGCTAAGCAGGCATAATCGATTCATAGAAAGAAAGACAGCTGCTGTTCTGGTCTTTATTCTGCTTTTTCCCAGGCTTTCAGTAATTTAAAACAGTAAAATAACTCAATATTATTTACATGATTTACATGAACCACGATATTATATTATATTATATTACTCTACAAAACCTAGCTGGCAATTAACCTAAAAAAATGCGGATTACCAACCAGGATATTGTATTAAATTGTATTATGATATTGTATTGTAGGTGGCATTGTTTTCACTTCTATTCATTTGTAAATTTCAAAAACTGCTTGACATATCACTGTCAGATTTTCAGGGTAGCCACTTGGGACCAGAGGTTGAAACAAGTTTATAAAAAGTTAATTGTAGGTCAAGATCAAGGTCAGCAAAATGGCCACCAATTGTTTATAATCTCTAGGTAGCGGCTAGGGGGATTTCCCCATCAGCGGCCTCTAGATGTATGATTATTTACAGTCTGCAATAACCGCTCTGTATCCTGGCAAAAAAGAAAGGAAGAAGCACCAACAATTTTATTTCTTCAGTGTCTTAATGTATTATTTATACATTGTTTTTAATAAAGTCACAGTAATTACAGAAGTCATATAATAATTTTTGAGAAATGTTATTGACTTTAAACACATCAATCTATTGATATGCCTATAAGATTACAATCTGTATGCTAATTGTTACTGCAGATGCTTAATGAATTTCTGTAAAGAACACTTTCCTTCCTGCACCCATCAATATCAACTATTTTCATATAATTACAGAAATTTTCCAGTACTAAGGAGGCAATTGGTATGTGTTGGTTTTCAACATGCTCAACCTGTATATGTATATGTATATTGGTGCCCTTGCCTTGGTAAGGTGCGTCTATGAATTTGGGGGAAGCGGAGCTTCTGAAGGAGCACTGAAGTAAGGTGTGCATTTGTGTGACTGTTAAATTCATATATTAACAATATTTTAACACTGTCACTTATTTTATTATCGATACTGTGTAAAACAGCTGTATTAAAACAACTGCATGGCAAGTTCTTCATTTATTATTGCACCCTTAAATGATGGACAGATTATAAAAGGATAAGGATCGTTTCTTTTAGCACATCTTAAAAAAGCAAAACACTCAAACCAGATTAAAATGCATTGAACAAGGTCAGCTGACCAAACCTAAAGTAGCCAGCTATTTTAGTTGTCCTATAGTAAACAATGAGCTGTTGTCTGGTTCGATTTGTCTGGTTCAATATGTCACTGAGTTTCTGGAGGACCTTTTTATATCGAAATTGCCATGCTTTGCTACATCACACATGAAATGTAGTCCATACACCTAATAGGATCCCTAGAGCTCTGTTTTTTATGCTGGTGCTGGAATAAATTCAGCGTGCTGCTAATTTGGGTGAGCATAAGCCAGTTTGTTTCTGTGGGTCCTCAGCTGATATTTTCTTTGTTGGAAAAGAATGTGCCGATGTGAGTGGAGCAAAGCAACAGTGAGTGAAGCAAAAGAACTTAAAATAATAGCTGTGATAAATAAGTACATCTCATAAAAATTGTTGACTTTTAACAACATATTTGGACAAGCAAACATTTCACCCTCTTTAGTACACTGCCTACAAACAAAGGTGATATACTCCAAGTCACCCACTCATTCATTCATTTGCCAAAACACTTACTCCTACTAGGGTAGCAGGACAGCTCGAGCCTCTCTCAGCCTACACTGGGTGAAAGGCAGGGTACACCCTGAACAGTTTGCTAGACCATCGCAGGCTAACACACACACAACCATTTACACTCACATTCCCCCCTGGGGGCAATTTGGAACAGCCAGTTAGCCTAATGTGCATGTCTTTGGACTGTAGGAGGAAACTGGAGTACCTGGAGGAAACCTACAGAAGCACGGGGAGAACACTGTGCCAGGACTTGAACCCAGGACCTTCTTGCTGTGAGGTGGACATGCTAACCCCTACGCCACCGTGCCTCCCAACAAATGACACATACAGTTAAAATTTTGTAGTTGTTTCCATATTAAATAAATAATAATAAAGTAATCCATCAATATAATAGGTCCACGACTATATTCTTCAATTCAGTAAAATTTGAATCAGGTGTTCCAGGTTAGGTGTCATTGCTTGGAACCTCCTGCAGATGGAACCTGTCTTATTTACCCTGAGTTTACACTGGGGCGCAATGTCCACGATCTCCACCATTTGAGAGAATCGTGATGAGCATGGGAGGTCATGGGATCGCATCGTGATGACCTCGATGGAACTTGGTGGAATTGTGATGATCTTGAGATAACATGGTGGAATTGTGGTGATCTTGATATAACTTGGTAGAATTGTGATGATCTTGAGATAACATGGTGGAATTGTGGTGATCTTGAGATAACATGGTAGAATTGTGGTGATCTTGAGATAACATGGTGGAATTGTGGTGATCTTGAGATAACTTGGTGGAATTGTGGTGATTGCGCTGTATCCCGCTGTATTACAATTTGGCGCCACTCGTGATAGAATGTGGGAAGCGTGAAAGAGCGCAGTTGAGCTTAACAGACTTTAACAGAGCTTAACAGAGCATAACAGACCTTGATGTGCCATTGTAGGGGATCTTGATGAACTTGGCAACACAATTCCTTCAAGTTTCATCTCCTGGATGTGAGCTGTCTCCGTTTTATTCCCCAGTCATGCTCCAAGCATGCTCATAAATCCTGGAGCTCCATGCTTTTTTAAAAACGGAGATCACAGACCTTGTGCTCCAGTGTAAACCTAGGGTTACACCTGACATCTAGGGTCTAGTGTTTTCTTTGCTATTGATGTGTGGTTTGATCATGCCATAATCTAAAGAAACTGGTCTTCAGAAAAAATGGTTGTGGAGTCTGAGTCTCGCAAGGGATTAAAAAAGAATATTTGATTATTTATTTATTATTTCTTTTAAATTATTTGAGATAAATAATTCCACTGTAATAATAATAAAATTTTTTTTACAAGGGCATAGATATCAAAAGACTGCTTCAGCAAATACAGCCCAAAATTAGACTGTTTGATTTGAAAATTCTGCAAGTATAATAGCCATAGTCAACAAGAGAATAACGCCATAGCAGCTGTGAAGCATGGCAGTGGGAACGTTATGGTTTGAGGTTGCTCCGCTGCCTCAGAGCCTGGGCAACTTGCAGTCATTGATTCATGAAGTCTGCCTCATATCAAAGAGTGCTTGAAAATAATATGAGGCTTAAGGGTTAGGTTTGGAAATTTAAGTTGAACCAGAGGTTCGTAGGATAAAGATCCTAAGAACACTCAAACATCAATAACAAGTAATAGATCAAAAATAAGAAACGGTAATTGAATGGCCCATTGAACCTCTGTTGAAATGCTGTGGGGGGATTTGAAAAGGTCAGGACATCAAATAACATGCAACTGAAGGGTTTATAATTTTGTTTTTTAATTATACAGAACACCTTTAAGTACTTATTTTTGCTTAAGGGGGAGATTCTCACTTCTGAGGTCAAGGGTACAAAAAATATTACTAGGAAAAATATCTATCGATGTTTTTGTTAAATAAATGATTGAAAATGTTAATTATCCTTGAGTTAGCAGGTTTGGCTTTACCCTGACCCAAAAAAATATCTCTGTGTTCTGCTGATCCTCAGAAACTAAACCCATAGTGTCCCACAAACCTTTGGCCCACCTTCTGAATGTCCCTATATTATTCGAGCACCGGCTGTGGAACTGCAGAGACCACAGTTTAAAATTGCATAGCATTAGTACTCGAAAAGACCACAGACAAACAAAGGAGTATGTATACACTGCCTAATGAGATATAATAAAGCTAATGATGCGGAACAGCTGGTAACAGTGATAAGGGAGATTCGACAGGGCAGAGCTGGAGAAATAGGAAGCTTACCGCCATCACTCATAATGGGTGAAAGTTACATCGAATGCTCTTGTTAAGGTAGGAAATACGGAAATATCATGATAGCCAACCAGATGTTATATGACTCAGCCTCACAGAAAGCGATTCGCTCGTTGTTGAAAGCTATTCTGGATATTCCAGGCTAATTGTAAACATCTTGTATATTTTGTTCATTCATTGTAGTGCTTAAACCGACAAGGTTCACAGGGAGGTTAAAGCCTAGTTCATCTGACTCTAGGAAAAGGCGGGGTACACCCTTAACAGCTCGCCAATCTATCGTAGGGCCAACAAACACACAACCACGTACACTCACACCTAGGGGAAATTTGAAAGAGTCAATTAGCCTAATATGCATGTCTTTGGAATGTATAAGGAAACTGGAGTACCCAGAGGAAACCCAGCCGAGCACGGGTAACATGCATTCTTCACACAGAAACACCCTCGTCGAGCACAGGACCATCTTGCTGTGAGGTGCAAGTGCTAACCACGATGTGACCGTGCCAGCCTCTTGTCTATTTCCCACCCCCCAATTTTTCCAAATAATTCAAGCTGGCAAGCTTCCGACAAAACCATACATATACCATTAGTGTATGCATATGAACAGAGCTACACGTCAACAGTGACAAATAACCCATGTATAATTTTTTAACCAAACAAAAGGGTACCATTTATATGCCAAAGCTGTTGTTTGGTGATTTGTGCTACCTTGTTGAAAAATGTCAGCCAAATGTTAATTGACAGTAGAGAATAAATTTCTAGGGAAAATTTCACCTGTCATGGCTTCATCTCACTGGCTCCTGTTGACTTTACATGGTGGCTCATCGCCACGTCACCTCAAATCACTTCCTGTTTGTATGCGTCTTGAGTTTGCTCTGTGACTGAGTGGACCCTTCTCATAGATGGATACTGCAGCACCCTCTGATAGCACACATGGAGTCATCAGGAAACTGCCTGTATTTAAGTGCAGTAAAGATGGGAGCTTTCTCATTCACGATTTTGAGTAAATGCTTTGATATTGCAAGTGGCGCTTAGAAAACAGAAAAAAGGAACATAAGAAAGAAATAAGGAAAGAAGGAAGGAAAAAAAGAAAGAAAGAAGACTAAAAAAGGGTCTCGCATCATCAGCAGTCTTTGTGGAGACTAGAAAAATACAGGTCACCATCTCCCCATATACACACATAAATACGAACATGGCTGTGTTTATGTGTTCTTGTCCTCACTAACAGTAATAATGATGTGCTGGAGAGTGTGTATGACTCACCCTCTCTCGCTAGTGGTGAAAGTGGAAATGCAGGTGCTCCGGTGAGACGAGATTAAAGCACACACACTGCCATCAAGCACCTATAGTGCACAAGACCAAAAGCACTACAATAGCACTGTATACAGATTCCCACAAAACACAGACTCTCATACATATATTTATAGATAAACACACATCTCAAACTTCTACTGCAAAGTTTTCAGATTCAAACCCAAAGTGTGTTCTTGTTGGAATGATGTTTTTTTTTAATTTTTAATTTTATTTTATTACTTTTTTTTTTAAATAAGAAAGACAAAACAACAAGGTGATCCACAATAAGCACATGACTTGGAAGTAACAGGATACTAACAATAAAATTTGCTGAGATCTTTGGCCAGACATGAACCTATTGCTAGATATGTGTGAGCAACACGTGCTTCTGGTAGACCTTGCAAATCCAGGGAAGAACAGATGGAGATGACACATGGAAGGAAAACAGACAGTCATTAAAGTCTGATGAAAACGGAATCTAAAAATGACCTTGGATTGAGACAGGCGATCTGCGGAAAACGTTTGCTTCTAGCTAAAAGGTCATGGCCTGGTTAATGGTGTATGGGTGTTAAAAGACCAGAGTTTTAATTCTTTGTCATTAATTTCAGCTTGCCAATGAGTTGGCTTGAGCCAGATTGCTGCAAACTTTGTGGTAAGAAGTACAGTTAAAAGCGCTATAGATTCATTCTTTCGTCCTCAGTAACGGTTTCATTCTGGTCAAGGATGCACTCGAACCAGTGACACCTGCTCAAGACAGGAAGACATCCTGGATGCCATTGTAATCCATTTTTGGGCTTCACAAAAACACACCTAGCAGCAAGTTAGAGGAGTCAATTCACCTACAGGCATGGTTTTGGGAGGTAGTAGGAAACTAGAAGAGTTTGAGGAAACCCATGGGTACACATGGGGAACATACAAAACACCAAACAGACAGTAAGTGAAGTTCGGGATCAAACCATGAGCCCTGGAGCTGAAAAGCAGGAACACTATCCACTGAATCAACAAACCAGCCTTAAGCTACAATCATATGAAAACACAAGAACAGCTTAAAGAATTTATTGATTTTTTTCCCCAATGCATTTGAACAATCAAACATTTAACCTTCTTTCATACGGTGCCTACAGATAAATATGATACACTTGGCATAATTAGCTTTTTACTCATTTATTCACTAATTCTATACAGTTTTAAAGTACACCCTTGGTCTCAAAAAGTAAGTATTGCCCCCTTTAGCAGAAATAACTTCTTGTAGGCATTTTGCATAGTTGTCTATCAGTCTCTGACATCAGCTTGCTAAAGGATTTCACCTCTCCTCCTTCAGTTTCAAGGTGTTGGAGGGTTTACTACACCATTTTTACCCTACAACATTTCAGTGGGCTCCAAATCTGAGCTGTGATTAGGACATTCCATAACTTGACATTTTTTCATTCTGGTGGATTTGCTAGCATGCTAAACATCATTAACCTGTTAATAGGTCCAACTACATTCAAACTTTAACTGTGACCACAGATTATCTTCAGGCACTCTTTATATTTGCAGAAGATTTGAATAACTGAATACAAGCTGCCCAGTCTCTGAGGCAGGAGCGCAACCCCAAACCATAACATTTACACTACCATGTTTCACAGTTGGTATGAGGTTCTTCTCCCAAGAATCATGTGAGGTTTTGACTGTTGAAAAATAATTTTATTTTTGATCATCTGCCTAGAGCTCATATTCCAAAAGGGTTTGTATTTGCCTATATGTTCATTCACAATCTACAGTCTTGCTTTAATGTTGTTTTTGACAGCAAACACTTTTCCTGGTACACCTCCCATGCAGCTTTAATTTGTCCAATCTCTTTTTAACTGTAGATGCATGCCCTTTCACAACAACAGTTGGAAAAGTAACCTGAGTCATGAAATTTTACAATTTTTGGAAAGTTATTTTCACACCAAATGGCCTGTTCATGGGCCTACGTTCCTGTGCTGGACAGTCCTGGAAAAATTGGTGGTTGTTTGGTCTATGCCATATGTAGATTATTTTCTTCATTACAGAATTAATTATTTAAAATATTGTATAGATATTTTTAGATACCTTGCCTGGCTCACAGGCATCTATCTGGTAATCTGTAAATAATGGAGTGGCCAGTGCAGTCACCAGATCTCAGTCCTATTGCACTGTTGTTGGAGCAGCTTGATGGTATGATAAGTAAAAGTACCCACTGAGCCAGTCTAACTGTGGGGGGTGCTTCAGAAAGCATGGGATAAAATTTCTTCATCTGACAATAGATTGGGTGATTGCCTTATGTCACAGGGTGCCCTCATGTCTGTCCTCCTTCTGGTTCTCTCTTTGTAGCTATGCTGTCATAGTCAGTCATGCTATGTACGTCGTGCTTGCACTCAGCACTGATAAGCTCTTTTCTTCAAGCATTACACTGTTATGAGCACACGTAACAACACCCCCCCTCTCTTTCTCTCTCTCTCTCTCTCTCTCTCTCTGTGTGTGTGTGTGTGTGTGTGTGTGTGTGTGTGTATGTGTGTGTTTTTGTCGAGGTACACATGCTACTTCTCATATAACAGTGATCCTGATCCTTCTGGTGTCTGAATCCTGAGATCTGTACTGATGTGAATGGAGCCCTTAGAGGCCCCTAAGAACGCCATTGTTCCTGCTGATGATGTTCCATGTGGACCTAAATATGCACTCAGAAACTGTGAAGATGACTTATCACTACTGGTGATATAAACTCTTTAAATAAAATGATTTAGGACTACATTCACCATTATAGTTATAAGATAACCAATTAGACTTCATGTTAAACTACAGTAGGTTTCCCTTTTGGGTCTGGTTGCTCTCAAGGTCTCTTCGTCGGGGCGACTGAAGGAGTTTTAACTTGCAACCATCATCTTACCACGCCAAATTGACAGCTAGAATGCCAAAGGCCTACAAGGCTATAATAGCTGCAAATGAAGGGTTTTCTGGTGAAAACAAAGTTTGAAGGACAAAATTATTATTTTTAAACTTATCAGTGTCTTGACTATATTTCATATTTTTCACAGCGCGCCAGGCCATCACAGTGACAGTAGTGTGTATATACAGTCATTGACAAAAGTCTTGTCGCACATGTGGACATTCATGTATAAAAGTCTCACAAATCTCACCAACCTATTAACCAATTTTCATCAACTATGACTTAAAATAACCCTCTGATGGAACTGAATATAATGTGCTAGCAGGAGTATTGGAAAGAAAATTTTTCTAATCTTTATAGCTTCTTAAATATAAACATTAAACAGTATAAACATTTCCGTTTTTGCCTGGACAAAAGTCTTGTCGCAAAGATTTAATTTCACTTTCAAGACTATATTTATTACAGAAAAATAATGCAATGGCCTTGTTCATAACTAAATATATAATATTGTACAAATATAACATCATTTAAAAAAAATCCTCTGCAAACATGTCCATGATGGTACCAGACTCCCAGGTGCTCGTCATGATGAATAATTATTATATTAAAAGAATCAGACACCTTCAAAACGTTCAAATTACAAATAATAAAAATTTGTAAGTGCTACTGAAAATTCTTGAGGCCCAAGACACTTGTAATCCATTTTTAATACACAAGTAAGCTATTTTAGAGGGCAACTCGTTCAGTAAACGGTCAGAAAACAGTGTTATCAACTCTATGGTGAGAAATCTGAGCCACCTGTAGGTTTGAAACATAACGGGACGCAATAATCTGTTGATATTTGTGTCTGGTAATGTTCCCACCCATCGTACATAGCTTTGTGATCCCTATTTACTGGAGGTGACCTTAAATTGCCTGAAAGCTGCTTTATACCTGTATTTTATGTATATTTAGTCAATCAATCACTTTTCGTTATTTTTTACTAATTTTACTATTTATATTTTACTAATTACTTTGATCCAGAATTTGATGTCACATGATTGTGACAAGACTTTTGTCCAGCCTAAAATAGATATGTTTTTCTTTTATTATCTGTAAAAGAGTATAAGTACATTTACAATTTCCTGCTGCTTTCACAAAACAATCTGTATACTTGTAGGACAATTAATCTCTCTCTCATAGCTGATTAAAATCGGTTTATAGGTTGGTGAGATATGGGCTTTTATACATGATGTATAACATGTGCGACAAGACTTTTGTCAACGACTGTGTA
>JBCNYH010000017.1:19939720-19950210 GCA_039654325.1 Tandanus tandanus
TAAAGCTGCTTTGTGACAATGTCAATTGTAAAAAGCGCTATACAAATAAAACTGAATTGAATTGAATTGAATATAAAAAGGCCTGCTTTTAGAGCATATCACTTATAAACTTTGTTTTCAGCTATTTGTGCTGTGATGCAGTTCCCTTATTTTTATTTACATTACAAATGATACTCACTCAATCACTCACACCTACTAGAGTCAAAGCCAAAACTAGGCGCAGGCAGAGTACACCCTGGACTGGTCCCCAGACCATCACAGGGCCAACACACACACACACACACACACACACACAAAGCCATTTATGCTAACAATCACACCTAGGGGCAATCTGGAGCAGCCAATTAGCCTAATGTGCATGTTTTTAGACTGTGGGAAGTACCCGGAGGAAACCCACACAAGCACAGGGAGAACATGCAACCTCCCAACAGAAACACCCTCATCGAGCCCGGGACTTGAACTCTTGCTGGGGAGTAGATGTGCTAACCACTACGCCACCATCCTGCCCAGGTCTTAAATCCCTGACCTGAGTCTCATAGAATCATTGTGATGTGAACTGAATAGCATGTCTAAGAAGGTAGTCCCACAAACCTAACTGAGTTATTCCAGTTCTATCAGGAGAAATGATGAAAAGCCCAGCAAAGTACTTGGAGATGTTTGGGGAAGGAAAAAATAAATAAATAAAATAAATAAATAAATACATAAAATAGGTGATTTATATCATTTGCTGATCTGTGTGAGGCCACGAATCGAGCCTTAGAATTGATCAGTTTTCAAAGGCCTCTTTTTGATCCTGGGGTCCATTACATCAGCAGCACATCTGAGAATACAGTAATTATGTCCTCCACCTCTCCAGCTCTCAAAGCTCCAGTGCCCTCCCATAATATCTACCACCCTCTGAGCCCACGTCTTATTATCTTCTAATGAAGTCCCCCAGAGCATGTGAGTGCATGTCATTAATTCATTAACAAGGCCAGGTTAAACCCTGTGGATCTTCATCCTTCGGTTAACAGACAGTGTGCGCGCTGTCGCATCCCTCCCTGGAGTAACTGTTCTGTGTTACATACACTGGTACTGGATCATGAACGCTGTTTCCACTTCATGTTTATTAAACGATGATGCTGGTTCCTGAGAAGAAAAGGGGAGTAAAGGTACAGGCTTACAGGCTTATTAGGTTAAATTTTTTTTATTAAATGCTTGCCCTTAATATGCAAGAAAGAAAAAATTCCCTATAAAAGTGCAGATATAATAAGATCTTATTGCTGGAGTTTGGCGAATTAAAGTTTATGTGAGCTTATCTTTTGCATTATACAGCACTTTTTGGAGAGTAGCTATTAACTGCCAACCTATTAGTGCTTATGTCCACCAGATATATATATTTTTTTGTGCTGGCAGCGCCCATAACCTTAATTTCAAAGCGCTTCTCTCAAACATGTTTACCTTTGCTACGTTATTAAAAAAAACATCTTCCAGCACTTCCATGTTCCTTCAGTGCAAAAGAAATGGCATCCGGTGGTGCTCCTTCACTGTGGAAAAAAAAGCATCTCAGAGTGAACCACCAACTGGTGTTAGAGTTGCATGTTGATATTGTAAGTCCCACCCCATTCTTGATTTTAATTGGTCAATGAAAGAGAAATAACATTGACGAGCTCGGCTGTCTTCCAAAACAACTGAACAATTTTCACCTGAAAGTGGCCTTAGAACATCTGCACATTAATCATTTTTTCACTGAGGACACCAGCAGTGACAACTTGGTGATAGTGGGGCTTAAACCCCAGATTTTCAGATCAATAAGCCAGCACCCTACCACCAGGCCACCACTGCCCCTAATTTTATAATATTTATTATAGATAATTCATTTTATGGGTTGTTAGCACATCCGCCCCACAGCAAGAAGGTCATGGGTTCAAGTCCTGGGCTTGTTTCCGTGTGGAGTTTACATGTTCTCCCCATGCTTGTGTGGGTTCTCTTCAGTTATTCCAGGTTCCTCCCACAGCCCAAAGACAATTGGCTGTTCCAAATTGCCCCTAGGTGTGAGTATGACTGTGAATAATTGTGTGTTTTGGCCCTGTGATGGTCTGGCGAGCTGTTCAGGGCATACCCCGACTTCACCCAGTGTGGGCTAATATAAGCTCCAGCCTCTCCGTGACCCGAGCAGGATTAAGCGGTTCAGCAAATGAGTGAGAGTGAGTGAATACATTTTATGTATTTTATTTATTTATATAAATATAATATTTTGAGTTATGGTGGCACAGTGGTTAGTACTCCTGCCTCAAAAAAGATTTTGGGTTCAAGCCAGGAATGGTGTGTAGTGAATTTTGGTGTGGAGTTTGCTTGTTCTCACACGTGTTTGCCTGGGCTTCCTCTGGGTACTCCGGTTTCCTCCCACAGTCCAAAGACATGCACATTAGGTCAACCGCCTACACTAAATTGCTAATAAGTGTGAATGTGAGTATGAATGCTTGTTTGTGTCTCTCTTAGCCCTATAATAGACCCATGACCTGCATAACCCACCTATACAGTCACCTGTAATGAAGTCAGCTGGGATTGGCTCCAGATTCCCTCTGACCCTGACAGAATAAGAGGTATAAGATAATAAATGCAGGGTGGCACGATGGTGTAGTGGTTTGCACATCCCACTAACCGCAACAAGGTCCTCGATGCGAGTCCTGGGCCCGGGTGTGTGTGTGGAGTTTGCATGCTTTCTCCAGGTACTCCAGTTTCCTCCAATAGTCCAAAGACATGCACATTAGGCTAACTGGCTGTTCCAAATTGATTTTGGATGTGAGTGAGAGTGTGAATGGGTGTGTCTGTGTGTTTGCTCTGTGATGGTCTGGTGAGCTGCTCAGAGTGTACTCCGGCTTCGGTCAATGTCGGCTGAGATAGGCATCAGCCACCCTAACAGGAGAAAGCATTTCTGCAAATGAGTGAGTGAGTGACAAATTAATAAAATTAATATAACATTAAGTTATATCATTCTGAGACAAAAAAATTCATATTGTGTGTCTGCTCATTTCTTCACACTGCTTCTGTTCCTCACCACCCAATAACTACTGAACTTGATCAATGTCTTCAAACAAGAAGAAGGCTCTCATGTGAGGATCTTACAAGGACATACATACAATATAGTTGGGGAAAAATATGATGTCCGCGACACTAAATCAGGTCAGCAAAAAACAAATGGCTTATAATAGGCTGCATAAAGCTTTTCAACCTGCTTTCACTAAATTCATTTTAACAGCCATATGCGGTTATGCTACCAGTAGATGTGGGAAGCAACACTTCATTACGGTACTTAAGTACAGTTAAGTGGCATCTGTTCTTTTTTAAATTGGTATTTTTTAAACTTTTTCTCCCAAAAATTCAACCTGAATATTTATACATTACTCCTTACATTTTCCAAACAGCTTGTTGTTTGTTTTAATGCATCTGAGAGCAATTATACTATCATACTATCATTCATTTTCATTTTGCATTACTGCATCCCGAATCAGAAAAGAGGGGTGGGGTTGGGGGAAGGGGGGGGGGGGGGGTGTTCTGTCAAAGACCATGCCAGAAAGCTCACTTCTCCAGGAAATATCCTTCAACGGGGCTGCTTTTTTAAATTTTATACTTATGCATCCTGTACTTGAGTTAAGAAGCTTTATCAGTGTTTCTACTTTTACATAAGTGTCTATATTTCTTCTTGGGTAAAGAATGTGTATACTCTTGCCACTTCCCTAGCAGTTTGCAGAATAAATCAAATCCCTCCTACATTGTGATGGAGGTAATCAGGCCAGTCTGCCTCTGTGACACACACTGCACCGATAGGAGCCTTTATTTAATGGCAGGATCTGGACTTTGGATGTGAGCTGTGGACGTGAATGTGCAGGACAGCGCTTAGTGTTTAGCTGCATTGTTTTTAATTTGCATGGATTAACAGATTTAAGAGCAGCCTCCACATACCTCACCACAGCTGTGCTCGCACTCCGACTGTCCAATCATCCCTCCCCTATACAATCTACTGACTAAACCACCTGTAAAGCAGCAGCAGTCAGACCTATGATTAACTGTCGGTCGCATACACGCAGAGACACAATATGAATTTTGTGGCCCCATGCATAAACCTGATAACCCAAATGAGAAAATTAAATATTAATACAAAAATCTGTAAATTTCTAATCAGTCAACCAGACATGGATTTTAGGATTATGATGGCTTCATACATATGCCTCCAATAATCAAAAAATTACACTAAGGCAATTCAGCAGCTAAGAAAAAATACAGATATATCTAGATATGGAAGCATGTGGGTTATCAGGTTCATGCATGGGGTAACAGAATACATATCTACAGAGAGAGTGTGTGAAATAGAGAGAGAGAGATAGAAAGAACAGGGATGAGCGAGAGAGAGAGAGAGAGAGAGAGAGAGAGTGAGTGAGTGAGAGAGAGAGATTCCTTCCACATGAGAAAACAATACTGTGTGTGTGTGTGCGTGCGTGCGTGCGTGCGTGTGTGTGTGTGTGTGAGTGTGTGTGTATTTTCCACCTCTGATAACAGAAACAGATGGTCTACTTCCCATAACCTGTACAAAGAAAAGAGAGAAAAAGAGATATGCAACAATAAAAGGTGTGTGTGAGGCAAAGAGAGAGAGAGAGAGAGAGAGAGAGAGAGAGAGAGAGAGAGAGAGAGAGAGAGAGAGAGAGATTGTGACTAAAGATGGCTTGGAGAGGGAGTGCTCACATGACGGGTGATGAAAGACAGTGTGAAAGGATAGTAGGCCAATCAAGATTCAAGATTCAAGATTCAAAAGCTGTATTGTCATCCTCCTACATGTATTGCATGTGCGGACACATGGTGCAGTTAACAATAGTAAAAACAACAACATAGAATAGGATAATCTGAAATACATAAAGTAAAACAGAATAAAATAGGAAAATAAATACTAAGAATTATACAATATACAAAATAGAAAACGTGCAATGAGGATGTTCAACTGCGATGAGCAGACAGTAAAGTCACTAGTGGGAGGAGCGCAGTGTACAACAAGGCGACCCCTAATGGTATATACACATGCATTCATTGTGATAATAATAATACACATAGTATAAGATATACACACAGAAACATACATATATGCAGTACCCATATATACATATATCGATATACTCAATATATACAATAATATACACATCACAGCGTGCATGTTGGCACACACACACACTGGAGGCAGCATGTAGTACCTGTGCATGTGGCTGTTCAGGGCCCTCACGGCCTGGGGAAAGAAGCTGTTACAGAACCTGGTGGTGCGGGTTCTGATGCTCTGGAACCTCTTTCCTGATGGATGAGAGGGGTGTGTGGAGTCTTTAGAGAATTGCAGAGGCCCTGAGCACACAGCGTGAGAGGAAGAGGTCCTGGATGGAGGGGAGGTCGTGGATGGAGAAGAGGCCCTCCCACAGCTGTTCTCACAATGCGTTGCAGACCCTTGCAATCCTGGGCACTGCAGCTCTTGAACCACACAGTGAGACAGTTTTTCAGGACACTCTCCACAGCACCTCTATAGAAGGTGGTGAGGATGGGTGGTGGAAGGCTGGCCTGTTTCAATCTCTGCTAGAAATGGAGATGCTGATAAGCCTTCTTCACCACAGAGCTGGTGGTTTTGGACCAGGTGAGGTTATCAGAAATGACCACACCGAGGAAGCTGGTGGTACTGACCCTCTCTACTCTCGAGCCATTTATGAGCAGAGGATCATGGACAGCTGGTCTTCTCCTTAAGTCCACCACAATCTCCTTGGTTTTGTCTACATTCAGAGACAGGTTGTTGGTCCTCTCTGTACGGTCCCTTGTTGTTGTTGTTGATGAGGCCGACAACGCTTGCGTCGTTGGCAAATTCAACAATGAGGTTGGATTCTGAGCTTGCCGTGCAGTCATGGGTGAGCAGCATGAACAGGAGTGAGCTGAGCACACGCCCCTGGGGGGCACCTGTGTTCAGACTGATGGAGCCTGATGTCACGTTGCCGGTGTGCACTGATTGCTGTCTTTCTGTCAGGAAGTCATGAATCCAGTTGCAGGTAAAGGTGTTGATGCCAAGTAGGGAGAGTTTGTTTACTAGCTGCAGGGGGATGATTTTGTTGAATGTTGAACTGAAGTCAATGAACAGCATTCTCCCATGTGTCCTTTTCCTCTAGATGTGAGAGGGCGGAGTGTAGTGTGTGTGAGATGGCATCAGATGTCGAGCGGTTGGAGTGATAAGCAAACTGTTGGGGGTCCAGTGAAGTGGGGAGGAAGGAGTGGATGTGTGTCTTGACCAGCGGCTCGAAGCACTTTATCACGATGGGTGTGCTTCGCAGTCAATGCAACTTGTCTTGTTTTTGTTGTGTGTGTGTGTGTGTGTGTGTGTGTGTGTGTGTGTGTGTGTGTGTGTGTCTGTGTGTGTGGTCTTCAGACTCTTGTTCCAAAGATTGCTTTAGTCATTTAAAAGTATGAGGGAAAGCTGCACAACACACACATCAACACTCATCTCAGACACGTAATTAGATCTTTGCTGAGAAGAGGGTCCTTTCTTCCTCAGTTTGTCTTTTTTTTCTGCACTTGTTCTTCTTCTGTTTCTCTGAAGATGAGAGCAATTTCCCTGAATGTACTTTAAACTAGTGCCAAGCGCTGAATAGATAAGACTGCAACACAATTATGAATGCATTTGCATTCTACTTTTAATTAGCGCCGCTGTGGTTGTGGCAGCTAACCTATTTCACAGAGACAATTTCACAAGTTAAATCAGTTTAGGCTGAACAAGTGGGAAAGGGGTGAGCCGGGCTACATGGGGGAAGGGGGGTTTGTTAAGACAGAGTTTTTTATTATTATTATCATTATTATTATTATTATTATTATTATTATTATTATTATTATTATTATTATTAATAATAATAATAATAATAATAATAATCCTTTATTAACATTGGTAACAAAGCCTTCTTGAATTGAATTAAATTGGAATAAATGAGAAGAGAATTAGAGCAAAGCTATAAACATACTATAATAGAGTTTTAGGTGAAAAGTGATTACTGTAATCTGTTATTGTTATCTGTTTGCCAGTAGGTCTGAGCAAAATCCTGACCATACCAGTGCATGAATTTTCATCAGACGTGGTGGGGACACTACCATACCTTACTCCCAGAGATGGTTCAATCTTAGAGTGTCTAGGTAAAAGGTAAAGGTCAGAGCAAGGTCACAACAATATTGGAGATATACATGGCATAAGACCCATAGATGTAGTAAGGGACATATAGGATATCATATACATGCTTTCAAATGGCATAACCCTTTTGACCTTGAGTGACGTCTAAATCAAACTCATAGGATTTTGAGTGCTTATAACTTTGAAAAGAGTGCTGATAGACATGGTGTTGCTATGGAACACTAATAGGAATCCATATCTAATTTTTTGAACAAGACAATTACCTTTGACCTTGAATGACTTTGAAAGGTCAAATCCCAGCAATCTTTTAAAACCTAAAATCTAGGGTATTTTGCTAATTTGGTCATGTCCATACACTACACACCAAATTATAAGATGAGCACATGGGTAATTAGGGCCTTGTAGGTTACCTTCCTAGTATTTTTTACTGGTTCCTATTTATACTGCTGAGTGGACAAAAGCACACTTGTTGTTAAGACCTTTCTCAGGGCATGGTGAGGGTCTAACGGGGATTCAAACCCATGACCTCGCAATCAGGAGTCCAGCATCTTAACCACTACACTACAAACCCCACGATAGACTAGCGTCCCATCCAGGAGGAGTCGAACTCCAAGTGGTTTCACACTACAGAAACTGGGGCTAAACTCCGGCCTGGTGAGCCAGTAGGCTAAAGTGTAAAAAACCCAACAGACTTACCTTAGACTTACCTCATATAGGACCAATTTGCTACTTTATTTATGCTGCGAGGCAGAGATACCTTGCACTCTATGAATTGATCGAAATATTGCATAAATACTGAGATATTGAACAGATGAGGTATCACAGAGAATTAAAAAGAGAGAGAGAGAGAGAATTGTTGTTGAACAACAGTATTGTTGGTCAGAGTGAATTATATTTTTGGTGGGCAGTTCAAGAAATATCTGGATAACGAGGTGACATGGTGATATAGTGGTTAGCACTGTTTTCTCAGCCAGACGGTTCTGGGTTCTAACCTTTTGGCTGACTGTGACCTTTGTGTGGAGTTTGTATATTTTCCTACCCATGCTAGCTAGGTTTCCTCCGGGTGCTCCAGTTTCCAGTTACATCAGGTCAACTTACTACTCTTAACTGTCCATAGGTGAAAATGTGAGTGTGTATGGTTGGTTGCCTCAGTGTCAGCCCTACGAGAGTTTGACGCATGTTCAGGGTAGCCTTCTAAGTCCAGGGGAGCTTTCGCCATGACTCTGATGGATGAGTGTGTAGCGTATAAATAATGGATAGATGGATGGATGGATGGGTCTGAATGAAGAAGGAAAGGACATCAAACAGAAAAATCCACCCAGGATCAAATTAAAGTTGTCCACAATGTGTGCTGTTTTTACTGACTGGAAATATTGGGAGTGGAGATAAAGGTGCGCAGGACAGGAAGTGAGTAACAAGTGTGTCCTCCTCGATGAATACGCCCCCACTTTCAGGTGGCGACGACGACAGGAAGGTTGAAGAATATTTGGAAATGAAAAATAACCTGCTCTGAGTATAACAGTCCATTAGGTGACTGTTCTATTCCTGCAACGCATGGAAACCCTGGCACCTTCTCCATTCCTAAGTGTAGAGCCTGGCCATGGTGGAAACAACTTGGCTTACAGCAGTGAAATGCATTATGATGGACAGACTTATGTGGGATGTTCAGCTTGCATAATTCATTGTTTCGAATCGATAGGAAGCATTTCACTTAGAGAGTGTAGTTTTCTGAATTCAGCCTCCCCGGGTTATTTCAGATCTGAGCTAGTTCAAAAATAACCTATTGATTTTTGATGGGGATAAGGGATCCACACAAATAAAGGCCTCTGGTGATATCTGTGGCGGACTCAATGAAGGCTAACAGAGGAAAGGACACTCAAAAGACAGACACACTGCCAAGAAAATCCTACGCTCATATTGCACCTGATATTCATTGACTTTCCATTCAGGATATGACTCGGATGAATGTCCTTCAGAAGCTGACGGCCAGACGCCTTGACCTGAACAAAAAGAACTTTGACGGGAATTGTACTCCACCATAGTTTGAAAATAACCTTGAGAAAGGTCAATACAGAATTTCCTGTTTGCTAAAATAATGTGGAAGCTAATATGATCACGATGTGCTCTAAATCAGCATAGATTGCTTAAAGGCTAAATAGGAGGTCCAGTGTCTCCTAACATGTCAATAAAATGCAGCAATGGAACGTTTACCAAATGGTTTATATTACGCCTCAGGACTGGCGTGCTTCAGCATTTTAGCAAGTCAAATGATCAAGTGTTTCACTGCAATACTTCAGTGTTTGTTCATTAAACTCAATTCTTTTTTTTTTTACTGAACAGTGTAGCCACTGTGAAAACCTTCCTTGCAGACCCCTATTAAAACCTGAACGTTTATTGATGTCTGTTTACTTGGTATCACTTCATTTCTTTTTCTGAACTACTTTATCTTTCATTAGCGTCAAAGCAAGGCTGGAGTCCACACCTTGTACTTCCTGAACAGCTTGATAGACCATCACAAGGCCAACACAGACACACGACAGACCATCACAGGGCCAACCCAGATCATTTACAGTCTTACCTAGAGGCAATTGAGTAGTTCCAACTTCCAAACTGTGGAAGAAAACCAGAATGCCAGGAGAAAACCCAAGCAAATGCGGAGAACATACAAACTCTATGCAGAAATATACTCAATATACACGCTGAATGTGCAGTAGGCTTTTAACACATCATTTTGAGCCAGTCCCTGACGCTCGACTTCACTGGGAGTGAATGGGATTGTGGTCATGTACATTTTGTTCACTGGACAGTGTGCTGTATGGACATATCAAATCTGAGAATGAACATGACTGACATCTTAAAATAAATATCTGTGTCAGTCAGTGCGTTGCTTGTATTGGTGTATCTCATTTGCTGAACCGTTTAATCCTATTAGGATCACAGGGAGGCTGGAGCCTATCGCAACCGACACTGAGTGAAGGCAGGGTACACCCTGGACAGTTTACCAGTCCATCACTGGGCAACACACACACGGCCATTCAAACTCACACCTAGGACCAATTTGGAACAGCCAATTAGCCTAATGTGCATGTTTTTGGACTGTGGGAGGAAACCAAGGTACCTGTAGGAAACCCACGCATGCAGGAGGAGAACATGCAAACTCCACACTTGAGCCCAGGACTCAAACTCAGGACCTTCTTCCTGGGAGGCAGCGGATGTGCTGACCTCTATGCCAAATTTGAAGATAGAGATAGATAGATAGATAGATAGATAGATAGATAGATAGATAGATAGATAGATAGATAGATAGATAGATAGA
>JBCNYH010000017.1:20001412-20019444 GCA_039654325.1 Tandanus tandanus
TGTGTGTGTGTGTGTGTGTGTGTGTGTGTGTGTGTGTGTGTGTGTGTGTGTGTGTGTGTGTGTGTGTGTGATATACACTGTTAGTTTAAGAGGCTGGAAAAATTCAAACTTAATATGTGGGAAATGAGAGGAGGCTTAAAATATAGTGGTTATAAAAAAAAATGAAGATAGTGAGACTTCAGCTTAGAATATTTGCTCGTCTACGGTGAGCATGACAGAGCAATAGTCTATCGTGGGAACGCTGGAGGGCAAAGTGGGAATACGCCTATATGGGATGCCAGGTCATTGCCGGGCACCATGCATGCAGTACACACATTTAAATATACAGACTTTAGGATCATCAATTGAACGTCTATCAGGAAACCAGAATATCTGGAAGACACTGATGCTGACACGGGGAAAATATGTGAGACAGTGCACAGAGAGTTTGGGATCCAACTGGGGCTCTTGTAGCTGCGAAGTGAAGCGGTGTTGTGTAAGTTAACATTTTAACAAGAACCGTCCCAGAGTTCCGTTCATGCAGATTAAAATGAACTACTTCACGTTCACATGTGGGGCCGGTGGCGCAGTGGTTAGGGTGCCGGGCTCACGATCGAGAGATCATGGGTCCGAATCCCCGTTGGACCCCTACCGTGCTAAGACCCCTGGGCAAGGTCTTAACCACAAGTGTGCCTCTGCCCACCCAGCAGTATAAATGGGTACCAGTAAAAGTACTGGGAAGGTAACCTGCGATGGACTAGCGTCCCATCCAGGAGGAGTTGAACTCCTGGTCGCTTCACGCTACAGAAACCGGGGATAAGCACCGGCCTGATGAGCCCCTAGGCTCGGGTGTAAAAAGCCCAACAGACTTACCTTACTTCACGTTCACAGAAATCTGGGTAGTTTTGCTCGTAAGTCATTCAAATGGGCCAGCACAGTGCTGTAGTACCGAGGTTCCAACCCTGATCCTGGAGGACCCCTGCCCTACACATTTTAGTCTTTTCCCTGCTCTATCACGCCCACTTCAGGTCATGGAGATCTGTTAATTCGTTAATGAGTTAAATCAGCTGTGTTTGAAACAAGGAAAGCACAAGATAGTGCTCCTCCAGGACCAGGTTTGGGAACCCCTGCTGTAGTGGCTAGCACATCTCCCAGCATGCAGGTCCGAGTCCCAGGCTCGGTAAGGTTCTGTGTGGAGTTTGCATGTTCTCCCTGTGCTTGCGTGGGTTTCCTCTACGTAATCTGGGTTTCTTCCCACAGTCCAAAGACATGCACATTATATATATAATTGGCAGATTATTTGTTTTGCTTTCTTATATATTCCATTAACTCTTGATGCTTCAAATCCTTAGACCTGATAAAGTAACCTTGAAAAAAAACTGTCAATACATACACGTAATGTCCATACATAAATAATGGCTTGGGAGAAACAGCAGTCTGCAGCCTCTTCCGGTCATACAGGGCTTCACCTGACCATCTGACTGCAGTCTGTTTAGCACCTGAGGCAAGGTTATGCTAAGCTTGAGGTCTCCTTTGAGTCGCTCTGCTCAAATTATACCTCCAGCTCCCATACCTCGAGCCCACATTGACCTGTAGAGCATCGCTGGACATATTGGTGGTCTGTGATTCTGCTATCTGCTCTCAGCTTGGAGATAAAGACCACGGCTCCTCAGCACAAGTCCACCATCACTGCTTGGCCAGAAACGCCTCATATGTACAGCAAGAAAGTAGATACTGAATGTAGCACTGATTTCAGTTAAGATAACACGGATATATTCAGACAAACATGGACACACACACACATAAATATATACACACACACACACACACACACACACACACACACACACACCAGTGGACACATATCTGACACTGTCTGCTCCTCAACATTGGTTCAGACGGGTAGCTTATCGAGATCTAGACCTCTCCCTCTCCTCCCACTCACCCCTGATCTGTCAGATATAGCAGCCATCCCACACCAAGGCAAAAATAATAACTACTATCACTCATTTCTGCATCATGTTCTCGAGAATGACAAAGTCAGACGTGAGAAAGAGCACTGCTTTCTCCTGGAGCGTTCAGACATAAAAAATGTATTTTCATGCATTCCCAGGGAGGCCAGTCACTACAGTTCTACAAATCAACAGGTGCCATATTCCGCATAGATTAAATTTGATTCAGGAGACATGGCTGACAGAAAACGTGCTGCAGACCTGGATCATACACAAACAGCAATGCCCATGAGAGTTACTGCATTCATAAGGAGGCTAAACAAGCACAGTGTAGGAAGGAAACTAATATATGAATATGTGCGAAGCATATACTATATAGTGTATAGTAGTGTTATGTAATGAGGATATTCATCCTATAGTTTACATTCCTATCTGGGACAAATACCTAATACCTAAGAATATTCAATAATGAAATGATAGATATAGAATAAAAAACACACTGTACTTTCTTTTAATTACATAATAAAAAGAATTAATATTTTCTGCCGAACTTATCTAATTTGAATGATCTGTATTTAGATCCTTTCTGTTTAATATTTTTTTTATATGGAAAAATCATTTAACCTCTTAAATCTGCCTTTATTACCTCCAGTAGTGACAATGCTGGCAGTATTAATGATAATAAAGAAACACAAAATTTGGCTGGCACGGTGGCGTAGTGGTTAGCTCGTCCACCTTACAGCAAGAGGGTCCTGGGTTCAAGTGTGTAGTATTATCTCACTTCAGAAACTGCGGCTCCATTAAGCATGGCGCATGGTGCGATATCAACAGCCTTATAAGAACACGGAGTGTGAAATCTAAGTGTCAGATGTCCTTTTTTAAGAGTAACAGATAAACATGGGTAAAGGTGTGAGGCGTGTGAGAAAAGAAAGAATATTTTCTCCCAGATGGATGAGTCAAATACCAAGGATCCGAAACAAACAAATAAACAAACAAAAATATCTGCTTTAGAATGAGTGGTTATATAATAAAGTATAATGATTGTTGTAGCTTGCTTTTCTCATCTACTATATCCTAAAATATTATTGGCCTTAAGTAAAAAATGTACATCAATGCAACTGATTTTATATAAAAAGATTACAAACTGTGTCGAATACAGTCCAATAATATTATGGTACTAATATAAATATTTAAGCACTGCCTAAAAGCGGAGCTCCCGATATCTCTATTGATAGATAGGTGTCTGAGGATGGTGTCTGAGGATGATAGTGCGACTTCTGTAAAGGCTGAAGCACCTTCAGCCCTGGAGGAAATAAATAAATACATTTCTCCTGTGTTTCCTGACTACAGCCTGGAGCAAAAGCAGGAAAGGTTAACACTAAGTTTTCTTTTCACCACCTTTCAGCAGCTGATTCCTGCATTCAGTTGTATCCCCTGTTGGTGGATGTTTAATTATGTTTAATTATGTTAGTTTAATTATCCGTTGAATAAGTTCATGTTCCGTGTTCCCATTCATGTTTGGTGTTTTCGGGGGTTTTTCTTTTATATACTGTCTTAATCCCGCAAGGGAAATGATTGCCTCTGCATTTAACCCATCCAAAGTGAACACACACACACAAACAGTAAGCACACACACACACACTTGGTGCAGTGGGCTGCCACATGATGGGGCACCTGGCGAGCAGTTGGGGGTTAGGTGACTTGCTCAAGGGCACTTCAGCCATGAAGGTGGAGGAAGGGGAGGTGCAGCTCACCCCCCCACTGCCACACATTTTTGCTGCTTTTGCTGCTGTTGAGTTAGATTCTGTGTTTTGTTTTTTTTAATTCTGCATGTTTGTCAGCTAAGGCAAGGACATGGGCAACCATCAAAGTCATGTTCCATGTCTGTGGGGCTCCACTAAAAGGATATACAGCACACAGTTTGACACAAAGAGTTGCCAAGATATGACCTGATTTGTTTTTTATAGCGGCGCCTCTTACTGTACAAAGTTCATCACTACTGTCAGGAAGTGGTGCACGACACATCCAATGTTTAACATTAATAATAATAAGTATTCAATAACCAAACAGGAAAAGGTTATTCTGGTACTTTATTGTAAACATTCGAAAGGATATCATAATGCTAGTGATGAGCTAAGATCAAAGCCCAAACATTCATACAGGATTAGATTGATCGTCATGTCAGGCATCTGCTACCATGTTGAATAATTGTTTGTGTTAAATGCACTGGTGGTGTGTTTGCCATGGCCTGCTCTGACCTGAACTACAAAGAGAGAAAGATGGCAGGGACACATGGCATCTGCGTACCTCTCAAGACATAGGACACGTCTCAGAGCGCGCACACACACACACACTCACACCTTGCCTCAGGACAGATTGACCATATGTACAGTAATGTCACATGACAAGATCTGTTAGTAACAGGAGAAAGGGCACTTGGCTCTGACTTTCATAAACAACTGATGTTGCCTGCCCCACACACACACACACACACACACACACACACACACACACACACACACACACACACCATAAATAGTACTTTTTGCAAAAATAAATGCAGAAATGTCATGATTTTACAAAATTAGATAGTAGCAGCTTTTTTTTTTTAACTAAAATTGTTCCAAAACATGCTTTTACAGAGAAGCAGGATGACAGTGCTAATTAACTAACTTGAAAGCTATTTAAAAAAAAAAGGAAACCATGAAAACATTGCCTTGATGCCTTTTTTTCCTTCAAACTAGTTCAGCTTTGATCGTGACACATTAACTCGACTTCTCTGGGCTCCGTCTCCCATTCATGTCTGCTATACTGAGTGATTGTTTTGACTTTCTTCAAATCTCTGCATTCATCTCCTCCACTTTTTATGGCATCATTCTTCCTCCTCATGCCATCAATCTAGTAGAACTGGAAAAATGATCTGCATTTTATTAACTTCACCAAGAAAATGTAATATGAAAGCAACTGAATTAATGCTTCCTGTGTTCTGAACACTAGGCTCGGTCTAAAAAAATGTACCAATGAGAGGGTAATTCTCTAAGCACCTCAAGTGTCTAATGTCTGTATTAAACAGAGGAATAGCACTGATTTAATCCATATTCCTTACACCCTTTAGTGCTTTAAAATGCACGTAGGTTGTTGTTGTTTTTAAGAATAACATTTAACAGATGTTAAAAGAGATGTGCGAAACAATGCTTTTGTTTGTCCTAGTCCAAAACCGCCCCAATGCCCTCCCACTCAACAAAGAGACTAAAAGAGATTAAAAGAAGAAAAAGAAGCACAACAGTAATATATATGCCTTATTTGTTCTCACTTCTTTCAATATTCTTGTAATATATTGTAAACTATTTATTAACCAAGCACAAGGTCCATGGTCTCGCCTCCTGCTTGATCTGTACCAAAAACTGAGATTTTGGGCTGGGATTTCTCAGTACAGACCGAGCAAACAAGCTTAATAAATAGTTTATTACAGGGATGTCCAATCTTATAAACAAAGGGCCGGTGTGGGTGCAGGTTTTCACTTCAACCAGGCAGTAGCTACACCTTCCACCTGTTTCAATCACTGATCTAAAAAAATAAAAAAAATAAAAGGCTAGATTGCTCATTAGTGTTTAAATTTTGATGCCAGGTGGCAGCCATCTTGGTGAGACCACCTTACTGTTTTTCATTCCTGCTGGCGTGCTCCCTCCAAAATGCCTGCTACTGAACAAGGCATCTTCATTTGTGGCTGGGAGGGCTGTGGTTGCATTCAGCTTGTTTCTCTTCCTATGACGAACAATCCGATGCTGATACTCACTGCCTATGAGAACAGTGAGTACTTTGCAGGACTTTGTAAACTCTTTACCCCTTGGGATATTTTCTGTATACCTTTTTCTTTTAAAAATGCTGAATGCCTTTATGGAAGCTGCTAAAGATCATAGTGCACAGTGCAGCTAGCTAACACTTAGCTACCTGTCAGACACGCCCCGGTGCGCATATGCAATGTATTGTCTGCATGTCGACCAATCAGTGCATACTGTCATTTCATTTTATTTTTGGTGTATCCTCTTTTATAGTAATAACAGTTTAAGATAGAGATAAAGAGATCTTTATTGTCAACTTTTGCATGAACAATGAAAATCAGTTTAGCAGTTTAGCCTCCCTGATAATTCCACTGGCTCTCCTCCGAAGTCTGCCAGTGTAAATGTCACTGAGGGGGGTAATGTAGTTCGAATTTCCTGCTCTGCCATCCTCACCACCCGCTGCAAGGCCTTCCTGTCCTCTGCAGTGCAGCTGTTGAACAACACTGTACAGCAGTAGGTCAGAAGGTAGGGGTCGTGGTAGGCGGGCTTGTCAGAGTTTCTGAGGAAATACATCCTTTGTTGTGCCTTCCCCACCTGGTGAGAGATGTTTGTGGTCCAGGTGAAGTCAGCAGAGATGTGGACTCCAAGAAGCTTGAAGCATTCCACCCTCTCTACCTCCTCTCCCTCAATATAGAGGGTAGAGTGCTCAGTTTGTTTAGATCTCCTGAATCTCCTTTGATGTATTAAAGTCCAGGTTATTGTTGTCGCACCATCACAGCAGATGCCGGACCCCCTTCCTATAGGCTGACTCGTCATTATCTGTTATCAGACTTATGACAGTTTGACGATGGTGTTGCTGGTGTGAATGGGGGAACAGTCGTGTGTGAAGAGGAAGAAGAGGAGGTGGCTGAGGACACACCCCTGTGGTGTTCCTGTGTTCAGGATGAGAGTGGAGGAGATGTGGTCTCCTATTCTGACGTTCTGAGGTCTGTTGCTAAGAACGTTCAGTATCCAGGTGCACAGTGAAGGCCCAGGAAACCAGTTTATTTGGTAGAACTGTATTGAAAGCAGAGCTGACGTCAAAAAACAGCATCCTCACTTAGGAGTTACTGCTGTCCAAGTGTTTGGGGGCTGTGTGGAGAACTGTATTGATGGAATCCTCTGTTGACCTCTTTGCTCTGTATGCAAACTGATGTCAATCAAGATCAGCACGGATGGCAGCCTTAATATAAGACAAGACAAGTCTCTCGAAACATTTGGTGATGATGGGGGTTAGGGTAACTGGGCGATAGTCATTCAGGCAGCTCACTGTGCTCTTCTTTGGCACTGGAATGATGGTGGCTATCTTGAAGCAGGTGGGAACCATACATTGCAGTAGCGAGAGGTTAAAGATGGTGGTAAAAACCCCTGCTAGTTGATCTGCGCATTTTTAAGTACCCTTGCTGTTACTCCGTCTGGACCAGTAGCTTTCCTCGCGTTGACTCTGCGGAGGGAGACTCTGATCTGGTGCTGCTGCAGCTGGATGGGGTCGTCACCACTCTCTGGAAGAGCAGGGCAGGTGCGTGCCTCTCTGTTGTGTTGGTCGAAGCGAGCAAAGAACCTGTTTAGGGTGCTCTCCGAGGAGTCTGCTGATGTGTGCATGTCCTTGTAGCCAGTGAGTGTCATGATCCCCCTCCACATATTCCTGGTGTTGTTATCATCAAAGTGCTCCTCAATGAGTTGTTTATATTTGCTCTTGGCTTTTTTGATGCCTCTTCACAGGGCCCAGCGTGCCTCTTTGTAAGCTTGCTGGTCTCCTGACTTGAAGGCATCATCCTGTGCTCTAAGCAGGGTGTTCACCTCACTGTTGAACCACAGTTTCAGGTTCGGGAACACGTTAACAGTCCTTGTTGTGGTCACATTCTCAGTGCAGTAATTTATGTAGGAGAGCACAGTTGATGGGTGACCCTTCAGGTCTGTCTCCTCTGTGAATATTCCCCAGTCTGTAGAGTCAAAAAATCCTGTAGAGCTGCAGTGACTTTTAGGATTTTAGGATTATAAGCAGGAATCAGGGACAAAAATAGATGATCTGAGAGTCCGAGATGTGGCAGAGCATCTGGAATGTTGGTGTAGACCTGGTGCAGTGTGTTTTTTTCCCTCATCGGAAAAGTCACATTTTTGTAGAATCTAGACAGGACAGACTTCAGGTTTGCATGATTAAAGTCTCCTGCCGTGATTATAACACAGTCCGGCTGCACTGCTAGCTGTTTGTTAATGGAGTGTTGTAGCAGCTCAATGGCTAGCTTAGCATTAGCTTGGGGCGGCACATAAATTTGTGGTTATAACTACAGACATAAGCTCTCTCGGCAGGCAGGAAGGTCTACACTGTACCATCAGATACTCTATATCTGTAAAGCAGTGAATATCTTTGATTATGGCATTGGAGCACCAGCTGTTGTTAATGTAAACACACAGGCCTCCTCCGCGTTTCTTACCAGACATGCTGGTCCTGTCCGCTCCGAAAGTAGCAATCTCAATCGGGGCGTCCGGAGTGAAAGTGTCCAACCAAGTCTCAGAAATTACCATTACATTTAAAGCGCAGTCATAAGTCGGAAAGTCGGGCTTACGGATCTCTGAAGTCCCAGTTGCTATTATTGTCTTATGTGGAGCAGTAATTGTCCAAAACCATTAGCAGCTCGGCCCTGCTATTCTGCACATGTACAGCTGGCAGGGACTGAGCACGGAAAAGAAAATAAGAGTGCACAATATAAAGAAAATAAAAGACGTAGCTGCTAAAACACACTGCGTGTACCTGCGCCTCCATCTTGTCGCCAAAACAAAGCACTTCTGATTATACTTTGGATCTACCTGCATGTGTATGTTCTGTAACATGTCATCTAGAGAACTTTTTTCTGACTGTGTTTCTATGCCATAACTATAATTATGTAATGTAATTTGTGTCATGTAATTACTCTTCATATCTTCAAATTAGATCATCATTCTTTTTTTCTATGAACTCTGAAGCACCTCTTCTGTGTATATACTTCTAGGCTGTCTCTAATAATCTCAGATTCAATAAGCTCAACGTTATGGACTCTGATTGCTCCTCCTCCGAGCACAAACATGGAGCAAGAACGGTCGTGTTGCTGTGAACAGAGATCAGAAGCTGGGAGGTATTCTCAAAACCTAAACCTAAAAACAACAACACCATCAGCAACAACAACGACAATAATAATAATAACAACATCAACAACAACAATAATAATAATAAGTTGGTTGTGAAAATTACTAAGACTAATAAACATTCCTAATCTTATCAGATATTATAACCATTATATTTCTGTTCCAGAAAAGTCTATAATCAAAACTTTTTTTTAATCACCCCCCACTGTCATAACAGCAAAACTCCGTCTCAGCGTGCTGTTTTCTCTAAATTAGAGCTGCCACTTGCCACAGTAGTCAGAAGAAGCACATCAAAGCTGCACTGTGGTGCTTATGCACATTCTGAATCACAGGCTAATTTCACATGAATAGTCTACGACTAACGGGAAAGGGGCAATTAGGCACCCATTAAAACCTGAATGGCTAAGCGAGCTCAGATTCGCTCACAATGCAACCATTTTACATAACTTGGAATAAAATTAACATCCATGTTCACCTTTTATGGTGTGTGACTCAGATATAATTGGAGAACTTTTGTTGGAATTATTTGCCTTTGTCTCTGCTCTTATGGGACTGCATGTGATTTGTATGTGAAGGGAATGTCTTGTGCAGGAAACAATATTCTGGTGGAATTTCGGTCTTAAACGCAGTAGGAGGGAGAAACATGAGCACAACCAATAAAGTGACTGTATGTGTGCATGCATGTGATTTGTTCAGTAACTTCCCTGCACTACATACTCTTTATTAATAATTCCATGCAGACGAGACCCTCATAACATGCTGTGGTGCTGATAATGTATTTAAGGGCAGTAGCTGGAAATACTTGTTACAAAGCATTGTTGACAACTGAGTGCTACAGGAGTCAGGCCTGGCAATACATATTAATGACATTGCCTTGTTTTACATAACGCCTTGGAAAGATAGGGATACTGAAACGATGCAGAGGGATTTTGCATATGAGATCAGACATCAGCTCAACTTATTTTTCTGAAAATAGCCCTGGCCTTCAGCTCTCTCCATCTTAATTCACCCTCATTAAGCTCCAACTCCACTAAGTCGTTCGCCGCAGTCACAAATTTGCTCGAGATGTTGGGAACGCGTCTTTTTGATATCAGCCCTCAATATTTGTTCCTGCTTCCTTCTCCGTCTTGCACAAAGCATAGTGCACTAATCCGAGGCTGTTGGCAAATTACGTCTCGTAAATATTAAACATGTATCTATAAACTTCAGGCGTGAGTTGAGTAGGTGGTGGAGTGTTTCCATTTGCACTTTGTCAGAAGTTGTCATTCGTATGCGAAGGAGAGCCACAGAGAGAGAAAGGCTCCGGCTCTGATCTTTCTCCGCCCACCTCTCTGCGCTTGGTGAATACCCTTGGTGTGTTAATGAGGGACTTTACCTGACTGTTCACTGCATGTCAGTTTGTTAAGTCAAGAGTCATGTCAAGAAGAACATAACTGTTATAGTTATGGACTGCCATCACATCCAGGGTGTATTCCGGCATGGTACCTATTGTTTTCGTGACAGGCTCCAGAGCCTCTACCAGCCTACTCAGGATGAATAGATGAATGGATGGATGGATAAATGAATGGATTCACATAGTGCTATAACTCAACACAATTTTCATTTTCTGAGCTACTTTTTCCTTTATTGTGGTCACGGTGAGGAACGCCCTCACCGAGCCTGGACTTGATCTTCTTGCAGTGCCATCCCCACAAAACAATGAATATAACAATACACAGGATACCATACATGGCAACAGTTATATAGTTAAATATTACTTATTGTGTGTAAGCTAGCATAAATGTAATACATGAAGTTTTGCAATCCTGTAGGGTTTATATTGTTACACATATTAAAGTGATACAAATAATTATGTATAAACACACTATACATTTTGATCATCACATTCATGAAATTTGTCTTCAAACTGTTGCCCCAAAGTTGACTCACCAATTGTATAGAATGTCACTGTACGCTTCCACTTCCGGCGCTGTCGAAGTCGGCCGCCGTCGCTACTGCTCCTACCACTTTTTTCTTTGTTTTTGTTTTTTTAAGTTAATTTTTAATTCATGGAACCGGCAAATTACGTGACATGGAGTGCATTCGTTACAATAGAGATACTTTTATTTCTATTGGTGTACCCACCTCAGCTGATTGCTGCACACAGACACTTGACACTTTACATACAGTATTACCTGTAAAATCGCCACTACATTTATATTTCATTTTATATATTTTTGTATCCTATATTTTATTTTAGTTTTATTTTATATATTTTATTTTATTTTATATTTTACATTTTTATATTTATATTGACCGTTAACTATAAAGTCCTTTAAATAGTTATTGTTCTTTTCTTCGTGATATTGATAGCTTATTCTTCAATTTTTAGGACAGTCATAACAAGCATTTCACTACATATTGTACTGTGTATGATTTTGTATGTGACAAATAAATTTGAATTTGAATTTGAATAGTATCACAATTTCCCTTAAATGGAACTAAGCAGCTCAAACCTGTTCCAGCACGACAACACCCTGTGTACAAAGCGAGCATCCTAAAAAAATACATGGTTTGCCAAGGTTGGAGTGTAAGAACTCGAGTTTCCTTCACACAGCCCTGACCTCAACCCCAGTAAACACATTAAGGATGAACTTGAACACCAACTGTCTTCCCAGACCTTGTCAGCCAACATCAGTGACTGATCTAACTAATGCTCCTGTAGCTGAATGAACACAAATCCACAGTCATCCACACACCAAAACCTAGTGGAAAGACTTCCCAGAAGACTGGAGGTTATTACAGAGAGTTATTACAACAGCAAAGCAGGGACTAAATGTGGAATGGGCTGTTAGAGTTTGAGAGAGCAAAACTGGCCTGCTTTCTTGGGTGGAATGGATGGTGTTTTTCTCTCTTACTTTCTCCCTACCTCTCTATTTCACTTTTTCGATTGCAAACAGCTTTATTGGTGTGGCTGCATGTGAAATAACAGCTGTAAAAAAATTGGTCAAAAAATAATAAATCAAATAAAACAAAATAAAATAGAAAATGTCGTCTTGTTTTGTAGTCTGCCATAGTTCTTAAACTATGTTTCTATTTCTATTTTTATCTTTTCACTAGCTGATTTCCGCTTTCATTTGTATCACCTGTCTTGTTAGTTTAATTATCCGTTTAACGAGTTCATGGTTTGTCAAGCTTTTGGTTTCATTGGTTGCTCCACAATCATTTATTTACCCAAAGTCTGTATGCCTACAGTTAAACTACAGTTAAACTGTGTCTTTTTATTTTATTTTATTATTATTCTGTGAAGGTTTGAGCAGTGGTGTATGAACCTCTAATTTTGGGTTTTCTGTTTCGTTATTAAAAATTAATCAGTTTCAGTTTTGTTTTGTTTTTTTATTGCTGCCCATTGTCACAGAAGTCAGCGATATGTAATGGACAATCAGCATCAACTCTACTCAGGAGTTCAAAGGCTAATTGTACATAGAGTCAGGGGGTAGGTCAGCACAGTGCAAGTGGTCAGGACACGAACATACCTGTGATTGACAGTTTTCATGGTGGCTGTTTTCTATTGGACACCCCTTTCCAGTCACACAGTTCTCAAATCTTGCTTCTGTGTTTGCACATTGCTGCATTTCAACGAGCAGATATGATATGGTAATATTTTGTTATTAGTCAAGACTTTCTGGCTGGATATAAACTGTGGGCAGTGTTTGTCTCTGATGTATCTGTAAAGTGGGCAGGTGGTTAAAAATTTCAATTTGGTCTCCATCCCCTACTTTATGCACATTCCTTCTTCTTTGGAGAGCCAGGTCACCCCTGTGAGGTTATGCTCACTGAGTCTTTCATAGGTTTCCGCCTATACCATCCAATAAGTAGACCCTGATGCCAGACTCGATCAAAAGCTTCTTTGAAGTAGACAAAGCAGAAGAATCATTTGCTTTTGTTTTTGGCAGTTTGGTCAACAGTTAGGGTGCAGAGGGTTAAGATAAGTTGGAATAAAATTAACATCCATGTTCACCTTTTATGGTGAGTGACTCAGTCTGTTGTGCATTAAGTTGGTAGATATCCATATTGGGATTTGATTAGGACATCGTTTTTAATAAGGAGTCTCAACAGTCTCAAAAGTGTGGTTTAGGATTGTACAGAAGATATTGGGTTGCTGTTGCTACGGATTGCATAGTAATTGCTGTAGTTGAATTGGTTTCCAATTTTGTGGAGCAGCCGTATCACTCCTTGGTTCCAAAAAGAAAAAGATTGAAGTTTGAAAAAGACCCCAGAGCGAAGGACGATGCTAGTTTTACTATAGCCAGATGGAAATTGAGCTCTGTGAACTTTATCACTTCAGGCCTTTTTGGTTTTAAGTGATTTTATTGTGCCTTGTAATCTGTTCAGTGTCATTTGGGAGTCTAGTGGGTTCTGGTAGTCTTTTTCGTTTAACTCTAAACTTTTTTGTTTATCGTCTCTGCGTTTTAGCTGTGTGTTTTTCTCTGAAGCCAACCCTGACTGTTGTGGGTGATAAGAAAGAGTCATCTAGCACTATGTGATTACGTGAGGCAGCATGATCAACCTGCTGCAAAAGTTCTATTCTGGGAGCCTAGAGTAAAACATCAGGTCAGTCTGCCTTGAACAAACCTTGAAACAGTCCTCAAAAGGGATACTGGCCTACTAGTGGACCAAATTATGATGGCCATGGTTGTCCAGCAGGTTTGGCAGAAAATATCAGATCACCACCTGTCAGATGACTGATGAGGATGATGATGATTATGAGTTTTCTCTATTCGGCCAAAGAAATTGGTTTGCCTCATGTTTTTGTTTGTTTAGAGTGCTCCACATTTCCCAGAAGTGGTTTGTTGTAGGGAATTCTCAATAGCATGTTGCTGGTTTATTACATATTGGACGCTTTTTTTCCTTTCTTTATTTTTTTTTTATTTAATTCAATTAATATTCCAAACTGCTTTATCCGTTATTATTAGGGTCACGGGGAGGCTGGAAGCCTTTCTCAGGCAACTCTGGGTGAAAGCAGGGTACACCCTGAATAGACTAGACTATCACAGGGCCAACACGTACAACTATTCACACTCACACCTTGGGCAATTTGGAACAGCCAATTAGCTTAATGCACATGACTTTGGACTGTTGGAGAAACCAGAGAACATGGAGAAAACGCCACACCACACTTCCTCCACAGGCAAAGGGCTCAAACCCAGGTCCTTCTTGCTGTAAGGCACATTATACTTATATTATTTTAATATTCCTTCACTGTCAAGGTGTATGATCTGGTTGTCCGGGTCTCTATGTTTTTGGTTGGATAGGTTTCTTAATTGCTTTCTGTGGTTTTTACATTCATTGTCAATAACCACAGAAAGGTTTTTGATCATAAATGAATCCTTTCTCTCTCTCATATCAAAGTGACACTAACCTATTGTGCCGCCTGTCAGTTTATTTATGTGGAAGAGGACATTTATTGTTTTCGTCAAAGTCTCTTCAGCTGCATTGTGAAATATTACAAGTAGAAATTTGTATAAAAAAATAAAAAATAAATAGATGGCATCATGTGCTTCAGAAGAAGCATGTACTAGCCTTTACCCTCTGCGATTGGAAGCTGTTAGCTAGCTAGCACGTGAATGTTGGCAAATGACCCAGTGGGAAGAAGATGGGGTAAAGACAAACAAAGAAACAAGCAAACAAACAAAAACAAATAGCAATCTCAAAATGTATTTGCTTCTGACCATGGGCAATGCTAAGGGTTATAGGACCTACAACAAATAATCCTTAGTAGTGAATTGACTTGATTTGCCATATTCTAAATATAAAGCAGCTTAATAAATGAAGACATGAAGCTTCACATGAAATGAGTCAGTACTGTGATTTGTTTAGTTTAATGTGGCACTGTGACCAGAATTGTTCAAATCCTCACAGTTTGAGTTCTTTGGCTTTAAATGACTTTAATCACAAAACAGCATGGGCACATTTTTTTTTTATTTCAGGAATTTAAATACCCCTTTGAGTTACTATGCACAAATTACTATGCACATTCTTGCAAATATAAATAAAGTGATGCCATGTCCTGCAGTTCTTATTGTGATAAATGGTTTGGACTAAGCCAGTGCTGGTTAAACATGCAGAATGATGTATAGTGGCCTAAAGAAGTAGGAGAGTAAATAGATATGTTGTTTTCTCACCTCAGGTAAGGCGGAGTCATCTGGGGCTCAAATACATTAGGTCAGATGGCACTCAAAGGCTCAGGTGTCCTTTATTTCTTTCCCATTGGCTGTCTGACACACATAGACCATCACTGAGCTAAAGGGGTTGGCTTACATGTTTCTGTCACTTACACACACATACACACACACACACACAGAGAGAGAGAAAAAGAGAAAGAGAGAGAGAGAGAGAAAGAGAGAAAGAGAAAGAGAGAGAGGTCATACACAAATGAAACGTGTAGCATAATTGCAGCCTCCACTGAAATTCAGTTCAAAATCAGTTTGAAAGATCTTAAAGAGTAATAAGTAATTAAAAAAAAAACAATAAAAAAATCCCAGCTCGTTTGTGGTAATTTGTGCACACAGAGTTAATGCTTTGCTGTTTTGACGTTTTCTGAAGGCAGTGTCCTCCTTCCTCATTAAAACAGCTCACAAACAGGATAATGACTCCCTGAAGACCCTCTGGAACGTTGTGTGTTCCCTATCGCCGTCATCATCACTGCCATGGAGATCAAAGGCTGACACTTCACATTAACATTCTAAGTCACCACGGTATTTGAATTATTGGCCTCTCCATCAGCAGAGAGAGACAGAGAGACCTCTTTACCATTAATTGTGAAGCATTCCTCCAGGAAATATAAAAGCTTAGGTGATATTTTTAAAGGATATTTTGTAGATTTCCAGTGGAGAGTATTTGTAGTGTTTATCAGATGTCACTACATGATAAACACGACAAAGGTTTCTCATTTGAAATCTACATGTCAAGCTTGCGTTGCACTAAATGCAACAGTACTGTAAGTGATAGTAATGATAAATATCTTGAAGGGCATGATTTTTGATTTCCGAAATGAAGCAAACATGATGAAACTGATACTGACGTTCAATTTTCCAACATGGTGAATGCTGAGAATAGTCTACTGAACGTATGAATATAGAGCAAGGACCTTAAAGACAGTGATCACAAAACTACACCATGTGAACATTAAATCACTGTAATTTTAGCAATGGGTGGCGCAGTGGTGCAGTAGTTAGCAATGTCACCTCACAGCAAGCAGGTCCTTGGTTTTGGAACCTGCCGGCCAACCAGCGCCTTTCTTTGTGGAGTTTTCATGTCCTCCTTTTGCCTACGCCGGTTTCCTCCAGATGCTCCAGTTTCCTCCTACAGTCCAAAGCATTGTTGATTCGGTCAACTCACAACTATAAACTGTCCAAAGGTGAGATGTTATGCTGTGTTCCATTTTCTTTGGCAAGTCGGAAGTTTTGGGAGTCCCCAGCTGGAAGTATCAACTTGAATGTCCCCTGATCCTCACCAACCCACACTTTCAAATCCAAGATTGCTGCTCCATGTAAAGTGCTCCCTGTAGTAATGTACTGTTTATAGCACTTCTGTATTATTTGTGTCTCAGTCACACAGTTTCACACAGTCTACACACAGCACTGTCCAACTCCTACCTGTGGATGTGTTGCTATGTCTATGCACAAGACACCCGGTAATTAACTGTTATGAATTGAAATTGCTAAAACTGTCTAGAGCAGAGGTTCCCAACCTTGGTCCTGCACTTTTTAGTGCTTTCCCTACTCTCTCACATCCACTTCAAGTCACGAAGAGCTATTAATTAGATAATTAGTTAAATCAAATGTATTGGGAACTAGGAAAACATTCAAATATGCACAGCAGGGGGTCCTCCTGGACCAGGGTTGAGGTCATGAAATAATAATACGTCACATCATGTAATAATAATAATAATAATAATACAAATCTGGAAGTGGGCTCCCAAGTGGCGCATCGATAAGGTGCGCGACTATCAACCCGGAGATCGCAAGTTCGAATCCGGATTGATGCCATAGCCGTCCGTGACCATGGGAGCTAATTGGCTGAGCTCTGACAGGAGGGAGGGACGCTCACTTCCCTGTCACTCACAGCAATCACCAGCCAATCATGGCCATCTGTGTGCTCATTCGTACGAGGGGGCGGATAGCGCTTTCCCTCTGAGTGTGTTAGACCGCCCCCAAATACACATGCACAGCAGTTCGAAAAAAACGCGAGTGGCAGCATCGCATGTCATGGAGGGGGCATGTGCATGCTTATGCCCCTCCCTGGTTGGTGGTTGTGTGATAGGGAAGGCAATACTTGATGGGTGGGAATTGGATACATCTAAAATTAGGGAGAAAAATGGGGGAGGGGATCTGGAAGTGGAAATTCCTAGTTAAGATTTAAAAGATTTTTTACAAGAGGCTCCATCTTGGTTTTTCTACTTGTTGTCCAGGAACGAAGACATCTTTAATGTGATGTCATTCACAAATCCAACTTCTGACTTCCAAGGTAAACTCCCACCTCTCGACCAATGTTAGCTGGAATTAGCTCCAGCATCCCGGATAAACGTTGGAGGTAATGAACAAATAAATGAATTTTAGCAGTCACACACTGTTAGTCTGTTTAACATCTGCTCTGCTCAAATGTATTTCTTTAAAATGAGCTTGTGGCTGTTTTATTTTATAGGTGTAATAAAAGGTAGTAGAGATGGTTGAGAATGATAAAGGATCATATGAATTTCCAAAAATATTAAAAGAAATAATTATATAAATGGTCAGCACTGTCCTGATGCTAAGTGATGTGGAAGGTAACATAACCACATGACAGAAGAGATATCAAGGCAAACCAAATTGGCTTTGGGTTCAGAAAAGGCTATTCTCATTAAATGCTTGTTTGTCATTGTATCACATTGGCTTCACTCTGATAGGACTGCTTATGCCCTGGCAGCCTGAAGCTCTGCTTGGTCTAGCCAATTTTCCCAAACAGGTTTTTCTTTTCCAACTTCAGATTAGCCTGTTTATATCAGTGTGTGTGTGTGTGTGTGTGTGTGTGTGTGTGTGTGTGTGTGTGTGTGTGTGTGTGTGTGTGTGTAAATGTGAATCTGTTTTTAGGTTTATTGTAGCCCACACATACTCCACGACATATTGCATGTCGCCAT
>JBCNYH010000017.1:20039370-20053242 GCA_039654325.1 Tandanus tandanus
CCCCCCCCCCCCCCCCCCCCCTCCCCCCCCCCCCCCCCCCCCCCCCCCCCCACACCCCACAGACTTAAGAGGTTCAAACCAGGCCAGCTTGCCGCCAAGATCCCCAGCTCAAAACAGAACCCATGAAGATGCCACATCCTGTGGAGCATGCCAGAGACAGCGGAGAGAGCCACACCCTATTAACATGTGACTAACCATCTTAAAACTCCTGGTGCATTGCTGTTTAAACTGCCCTGAGCAAAACCAACATCATTGCTCTCTCGCTGGTCTCAGGCATGATCCAAAGTTTGCCGATGATAATCCAACTAAAGTAATAAAACCCCACAACACTATTAACTCAATCCTACATTTTAAAAATGCTTAGAAAATGCTTACTTTATTATCATTATTAATTAAATTCTTACAGCTCTGTCCAAAACAACGATACATGTTTATTATTATTATTTTGTTTATAATGAACTATTATTGGTGTACTTTGATATCCATGCAGATTTTCCCTACTAGGTGTAAAAACCATGGTATATAACACACCTATCTTCTTGTCTGACTGTAATATTTATTCACCATCATGGCATTGCTATGTGGTATCAAGCATGTGACCTCCAGCTGCAAAGGGCCTATTGCTACATGGTTACTTGAAACCTTACTGTAGCTACATGTTTCAGACTGTCAGCGATCAAGTAGTTACCCCCCAAAAAACACGAACGCCAAGCATGATCAGTCAGTTCGCCTGTGCTACGGATCAGATTTCAGTCAGGTTTCATAGGGCTGAGTGAATCTTCTGGTAATGAATCAGCCAATAGTGACGGCTTCAGCGCTAGCAGCCCAAGGCAGCACCCAGTGAAAGTAAGGTCATAGAGTTTTATCAAAAGCTTGGTGAAATGGCTACCAACTGCTGGTTTCATAAGTATACACCATATTCCATAAACATGGATCAGTCAGTCACATGAGGTGTTACTGATACATGGCTAACGTTTTGAAAATCATAAAGAACCTTTCATTATTTAAGGCGTGATCGGCTCCAACTAGACAATTTTTCATGTTTTTACTGTCTCAACGCGGCTCTGGGGATGACTACGTTGGACATAATGATAGATTTCTTGTCACTTTATGTTCCACTATTGCTTTAGCATTGTCCCGTCACTCTGGAGAGCATAAATCAGTACACTTTCTACAAATCTCACTGTGCTTCTGGGCAAAAGCAGAAAACACCATCACCGGTCATACAGGATGGGTGAAAAATAACCTGGAAGTTCAACGGACACGCAAAGTGGTGTTTTTGGTCTGCTGCAGTCACACACCACAATTTTACAACTCTTTCATTCCTGTTTCGGAGAAAAAAAACAAATAACAACAAAACAAACAAACACAAAAGATAATGTCTACTATTGTCCAGTTACATTGACACAAGAAAAATTTACACACTAAAATGTTTAAACACACTGCTGGGCCACAAAACAACCCCAAACAAACAAATAAAAAAGTTGCGCACTTGGACCTCTTTTATCCTTGATTACAGCGTGTAATTTTCTATGGCACTGTTGCTCCAGTTGGTCCGGTCGAGGCTCAGCAACATTAATGTGGCAATAAAATGAAGTCAGCTGATGATCTGAATGTACTGAATGACCAGGTTATCACATCAACTGACCTTTTATTTCTGATGGCACGGATATAAAATTGGGAATCAAATAGTGAAAGAATGATTCAGGAAGCAAAGAAAATAATTTTTGCACATGAACTGGAACCACACAGTCCTGACCTTAACCCTATTAAAATTCTTGGGGATGTGCCGGAGGAGATTTTATGGAGTGATTCAATTGAACATGTCATTAAAAAATTAACCCAACTCTCGATGGGAGTAAATGTTGTGATATTGCTTAAATTTGCTGAAAAAACTAATTTACACGAAGGGTAAAGGCAACCCAGCAAAATATAAGAGTGAGAGACTTATTTTTTTTTTTTTTTTTTAGCAGGGCACCGTAAGTCCCATTGGACCCAAATGAACACAATATGCTCATTCAACACTTATTTTATTGTGCACCACCTCTGAACTAAGGCAGCTTATACTCTGTTTCTTTAATATATTTGATACTACTACCCTTTTACACAAAGTTTATTCAATAAATTGTGCGACATAATAAAAAGAGAAAAAGAGAAAAAGACAATTTTTTTTAAATGTGTTTAAGAAATTATCATAATCAAATCAATTTTAACACTGAATGAGATTATTATTATTAAATCAGGAAAAGTCAAGATGTTGAACAAGAAAGAGATTTACAGGTTCATTTATTTGTAGATTAATTCACTCGCAGAACAGATAAAGAGACTCGACAAGAAAATAAGTATGAAATACATGGAAAAGAGTTTCAGTGCAACAAGCACCAATCTTAGCATCAAATATATCACATAAGCCCTTTTAAAACATGGATATTATATGCGTGTTTAATGAAAAGATGAAGCTGATGTGAGAACCGGGCAAAACGGATGTAGTAGCAGTTAGCATCATGTGGAATTCATACCATAATTAACCTGTCAGATGGTGACAAAACCTATTATATGAAGTGTAATCAACAGCTGAGATGGCGCCGTAACCATTTGTAGCCTGGAGACCTTAAGAGTATAATTGGATGCGTTCTCTTTGGGAGTGTTTCATCAGACTTACATTAGCCAATCAAAAGTGTATATTCACTCTTGTATACAGAAAAGGGAACATCATTAGTGTCTGGCTAGCGTACAGCAGAAATCATGTGTTAGCCTTTACACGGTAGCTGCTAGATAATACTCGGTAGTCTGTGGGAACTAATGGGCAATTACTTATGTATTAGGAGAAAAAAAAAAAGATTTGATAAAAAAAAAAAAAAGAAAAAAATCTCATCACTCAATACGACTTGCTCATGGTTTTTCAAAAACTGCTTTCAGAGCTCTTTGGTCCTGAGCAAGCATCAAAGGATGATTGCATAAATTACTGTCAAAATCAACAGTTTTTTATTTTATTTTATATGCATTAATGCTAAACCTAGCCATATTTTTAATTTACAGAGCTGAGGCACATATCTCATAAATAATAGACTAATGTGCTAATCAGTATATAAAATTACTGTGGAGCTGAGCCTACACTCACTACATATAGGGCTGAGCAATTAGAAAAGAATCTATTTGTTGAAAAGACATTTCATGCATAGAATAAAGGATGTATAAAAAGTGCACACATGCATTAAAGACAAGGTGCTGTAGCATTTAAATGCCATTTTCCACTTAACAGCACATAAAATGTTCTGACAGCACTGTACCAGACGCATCATAGAAAATCGTTTTAATTACAATGACAAACCTTTCTGCAAAACACGTGCTTCCCCCCTTTCCTTCCTTTAGATACGGGAAACCTTGGTGCTATTCTCAAATATCACAAATCTAAACACAAACGCACCATTTGGTCAAGGCCAGCACTCCTTTCAAGGTCGGATATGCCTGAAAGAAAAGGTGAATTGTTAAGACTTTTCTTGTGTTTGTGTGCTTGCACTTGACTGTAGTCATTAGAGGGAAGGCCACTTTGAATGTCTATGGAACGGAAAGATTAAAGAGCATTGGGTAATGGGGGCGAGGTTATTACAGGGCGCGGAGGCGGGCTAGAAGAGCCTCCACGTCAGTGTCTCCGTTAGCCGAGCAGCTTGGGGGAGTTTGCTCCTTCTCGCTTTCTCGCTCTTTCACTCGCTCCTTCTCCTGCTCCCTCTCTGGGCGGTGGGCTGCTGCTCGCCGTGCTGGAGATGAATGGGCATCGCTTTCATAATGAGCCTCCTTGGAAGTGGGGGCTCGCGCCAAGCTGAAATTGATATTCTGCCGAGACCGTGACCTTTGCAGAGGTACCTTTGTGTTTTCTGCAGGATGGAGAGGGGCAGAAAAAAACAGATGGAGAAAGAGAAAAGGAGAGAGAGAAAGAGAGAGAGAGAGAGAGAGAGAAGGAGGGAGAAAAAAAATTAGTGCATTCTCATCAAAGTATTTGTCCCTGTTAGCAGCTTTTAGAAAATTGGCTCCGAGAAGCTAAGGGAGTCATCAGACAAATGAGAGGCAGCCCAAGGAGGAGAGAAGGTGTCAATCACCGAACCATGCAAATGACACCTGTGGGACAACACTAACTTAATTAAATCGAAGTGTATCTTTGTTCAAGTAGAGGATTGCACCGAGACCCATTCCCTTTCCTGCAGGAAACCTCTGCCCTGCAATTCTCTCTCTCTCTCTCTCTCTCTCTCTCTCTCACACACGCATGCACACACACTCACGAAATTAGCAGCAGGATGATTTCTATTAAATAAATCCTTTGCTCAGGAAGGTATGCATTATGACCTTCGTCTCTCACCCCTGCCCATCATCTTCATGAGAGTATATTAGCTCCGCCCTCACGTGTGCAGTGGAAGTGATCAGAAGTGCCAGCCCTCCGGACTCCGGAGCTCCACTCTGCCACACGGATCATTAGCCAAAGATGTGCTTGACTGACTCGACCACCAGCATCTTAAAAAAAAAAAAATAAAAAATCTTTCGCTGCCTGTCTGCTCTTTCCTTTCTCCCCACTCTGCTTGTCCTCCCTCTCCCCATCTTAGACTGCAAAGAGAAGCTGCCATCTCTTATGGATTACAGCCCTGAGCTAAGTGCATTTAAACTTTATCTGGTTTAAAGGAAAGAAAGCAACCAAAATGGAGATGTAGACAGACAGATAGCAGGGGGGAGCTCAGATGGCGAGAACACAGAAATCCATATTAATGTGACCTCGCTTCTGAACGGAGCAGAGAAGTAAAGTGTTTTTCATCCAGCGCTTTTCCGGAGTTTGAGGATGTGTTGTCAGATCGGTGGCCGCTCCCGGCTCGGTCACATCGCTCATCATGCTACTGTCTGCGATGCAGATTAAAAAAATGACAGGGCTGGATCTGGATGGGGTTGTGAAACATCACAGCTGCTTTGATAAATGACAAAGGAAACGACAAGACTACTAAACAATACTGAAGCACAATTTCTAGTAACGGAGTCTCACGACCGCATAAATCGCCTGTGTTTAATCGAGTTTTATAGAGCTGTTCCAATTCTGTCTGACGAGGCTGTGAAGGTCAGATTCATCAGACCTTGTAATTTTCCACGTTGCCATGTCAGATATAGCAAACGTCCACAGAAAGACTCTCCGAGCGGCCTGAACTACAACTAACCCTTCATTCAAGCTCAAACTTTGCACATGTAGGAACATCAAATACCTCTGACAGCTACATCAATTTATGATTGAACGGCATTTCAATTGCAAATGAAGCAAGAGCCAGTGTTAGAGGGTGCTAACGTTTAAGATTAATGCTATACGGGCTATACAGGGAGCTGTACTTCTGCGTGGCAGGTAATTAAGGCCGTATATAGAGCTGGGGGTTTGTACATCCTTTCACTGCCCCATGCTTCAGGCCACACACTTTAGTCAGGCTGTTTCTTTCTTGTTTTCTCTGGATCATTTAAACTCTGCTTTGTTGCGCTGCGTTTGACATTTGCCTTGCTGTTATGACTAAGCTTTGTGTTTGCATGTGTGATGATCTTAATTTTGTAGTTTTTTTTTTTTTTTTTTAAAGCCTACTGAATCCTGATGACATGATACGACTGCATCAAGACTGCATTTAGACAAAGATGGCTCATTGCTTCATTCAAGAGGTTTTTTTTTTTACTTTTATTTTGCTTTACTCTATTAAAAAAACCCTGACGGCGTTTCTGTGTGGTGTTTGCATGGGTTTCCTCCCATAGTCTAAACACGTGTCCATTAGGCCAAGCGGATATTCTCGATTGCCCCTAGGTGTGAATGTGACAGTGAATAGTTGTGTATAAGTTGTCCTGAAATGGACTGGCAGGCTATTCATGGTGTTACCCTGTCTTCACCGGAGTCATGTGGGATAGGCTCCAGGCTCACCAAGAACCTAATAAAGGATAAAGCGGCTCAGAAAATAATTCGGTTGCGGTAATAATGTGGTTCTTTCAATATGAGAGAGGTTCATTGCTTCACTGATCCTTGTGTGACACATTTGAAACTGACTCACACGACAGTTTGCTTTTCATGCAACATGTCCTAATTCAGGCTGGTCCTATAGTGTAACCTTCCAAGATTACCCTGTGGTATAAGCCAACCCAGCTATATCGATCATTAGCATTGAACATTTATGACTCAACATCATGACTTCAGGTGGATCAACTGTTTAATGTGAAATACACCATCATGGCATCCAATAATCAGTGAGAATATTTGAATGAAAGTTACTTAAATACACTAATTGGCCAAATGTTTGTGGACACCTAACCATCACACCCATGTGCTGGTTGAACATCCCATTCCAGATACAATTCCCTTTTACTGTTATATCAGGGCGGCAGAGTGGTGCAGTGGTCAATACAGTGTTTAATAAAGGTAAAATTGTAATGCTACAACATACAAAGACATTCTCGGCAATTTGTTGCTTAAACATTTGTGTATCACCTGCACAAAACAATATTAATATAACAAAATGTTTTCCGAGGGCCAGGAGCACTGGTAGAGACTAATAAAAAGTTTGCACTGTGGGGAAGACAATGACTGAAAACTTATGGTTGATGAGTATTAAAAAAAATAAAAAATGCAGAAGGCCACACCGACAAGGTGCGCGACTCATCTTGGAGATCCCAAGTTTCAAATCCAGGTTGGTGGATAGTGCTTTCACTCTGAGTGTGTTACGCTGCACCTGAATACACATGCGCAGCAGCTCATAAAGATGTAAGTGGCAGCATCACGTGTCACAGACAGTGCACATGCTTTCTCTAGCCTCTTCCTGGTTGGTGGTGGTTTGTGATAGGCAATACTTGACAGGTAGGAGTCGCACAACTAAACAACTAACATATGTCATTCTGTCTGGAGGTCTCTCATGGTTTTAACATCAGCTGTTTTCTTCAACCTGTAAACCATCAGTATTATAAAACCTGTCATGTGGGTCAGACTGAGCGCCACCTGATCCGATTAATCTATCAATCAATCCCAGTGACCAGCGATACCATCCTTCCTCACATCCATCCGTCAAGTCATTCATGCTCATTCAGTCTCTTTGGGGGAGTTAAGATGGCAGTTCTCCCACACAGCATGTTCTGGCATTATGGATGTCACTCTTGCCTTTTATCAGCGCGTGTGCCGCTCAGCTCAGCGCTCACAGAATTTTGCTCACGTCCGGTGCCAGCGAGCCGACACTCATTTCTCTCTCCAAATAGAACAGGAGCGCAAAACAGATTTCTGACTTGTGAGATCATTTTCTCAATTTGCATTTGCACAGAGGCTCTTGCGAGAAGATGACTTTTCATCGCTCTGGCTCACAACACCCCTTCCCCAAAAGTTTGGCAGGCAGCTCAACAGAACGTGACAGGCGACAAGGACGCTTGATCAGTCTAACGAGCTGCTATGCAGACAGGCCCACAAATAGCAGCGACACAGCCCGTCCCATTTCTAAAATGCAAGGGCGCCTCAGCACAATGCAATAACCATTACTGATGGCCGCTGTTTTATACATATAGTTATGAGGAGTGATTATGAGATCTGTCTTTCCTTGGACCATGGTCATAATGGAGTTAAATGGCACGTGGTGAATAGTGAGACTGAAACAGGGGATGATGGGAACATGGAGTGTCAGCTCAGTGGGAGGATATGACAGCATATAATGGAATGACTAGAGTACTATTTTAATTAACAAATAGTGGGTGATGTTTTGACAGCATCATCATGGATTCATCAGTTTAAAAAATAACAATAACAAAGTTTTTACATTTTAAATGTTTAAAGTATTCCTTGGTGCTAAAATGTATATGCATGTCGTAAAGCCAGAACAGAAAAAAGACAGTGGCAAAAAGGGGAAACGAGTGTCTCCAGAGCCAGCAGTAAAGCAATGCAGGATGATGTAACGCTGCCGCTTGATGACTAAATCTAGCTTAATGATCGGGCTCTCCTACCGGACCTCTTATTTTCGCTCCCTGTGAAGTCGCAGCGCACTCGTTTATCTACATTTGGGCAATAAAAAAGAGGGTGGATGACACAGGGTGACAAGGTTGGGGAGGATCAGAGCTAATTCTGTAAGAGGGTGGATTGAACCTGAACCCCCGGTCATAAATAATACCTTAATTGATGCCTAAAACTGAGACAGGACGATGGGTTTGAGTCCATGAGGGAATCACTGAACCTGTGTGTGTGTGTGTGTATATGTTTGTATATTTCAATCCCCAGCACAAAAATAAAAGGGTGAAAGAGGGAAATAAGGGCATTAATGATACAAAGTGGTGATAAATCTGGCGGAGAAGGAGGCATTAATGTCAGGCAGAGAACTAGCAAAGCGATGGCCTGCACATTTTCCCCGTGTCCATGTGAGTTAAGCAGTAATTAAGCACATTATCACTGCCACAGCACATCCAGCACAGACTGCACCTCTCCCAACAATACATCACATAAAACATATATTTATGCTCCTCTACTGTCTGATAATTAAGGATGGAAACCAATTAACTGAAATGAGAACGCGAAGAGGTGAGGACGTAGTGAGCGCTGAAGTTGGAGCGATACTGTTCTTCCAGGTTAATGCAGGAGCCCTGATGCCTGCTGGGGTTATTGTGACTCGGATCAAATCTTATTGTGAATTTGACACCACGTTAGCTGTGTGGAAAAACAGAGAGGAGGAAAAAAAAAAACCCGTGCATGCATAAACAGCATAATTTACAGGGTTCTCCCCTCAAACTCCCCAGGGCGACGTAAGACTCCGAGAAAGCATCCACATGCACACGTTGCTTGTCTGTGTCTAATAGACAGCTCTTTGTGGTCGTGGTGCTGTGGTTGTATTGAGTCCTTAACAAAAAGCTGCGGTGGGGAGTTCTAATCCCAGAGCATTCAACTCCGTGCTAAAATTAATTAGAAATTAAAATGCCTTAATGCTTACTTGAACCCAGAGAGAAAGGAAAATGTCAGCAAATGATGTTTGTGTAGGGGATAAGGAGATTGAAGGAGACTGAAATAAAATGTACCCGATAGGGCGTTTAAGGAATTTCAGAATAAACATCTGGAGCTTTAAAAGTGATCTAGAAAAATGATGCACGCAGATAATAGAATCAACACAAACTGAAAAAGAAATTCACAGCAAGAACAATTAGTAAAAATACGAGAAATAAAGACTGAATTTGTGGAGAAAATGAAAACCAGTGGAATTATCTTCCTGCATGAACATATTATTTGACTTGACAGGAAATCTTGAAATAAGTTGGTTACAATCTAGAAATAGGTTTAATAATCTTAGACCTCATGTCTTGCAATCTTCTTAAAGGAAATGATTGATCCTCGTCTCAATATTAAAGATATATTAACTTGCTAAGATGTTATTTTTTTCAGTGTTATATATAAAATGAAAAGAGGATGTAGGGTTGTGTATATGGTGCCACAATAAATGTACAAAGTGTGGTCCAGGAGGTAGGTTTTTTGCAATAAAGCTTGTTTTGAACCCCCACCCCCTTCTTTTAGAGCTAGCTTACTTTTAAGTATACTAAAATTTTTTATTAATAATTAACTATTAGCTTTTCACTGTATTTACTATTAGCATTTACGCCTTTTTGTTCCGTTTCTGAACTGCTACATTTAAACATTTTGTTAAGCTATTAAGCAAAAAGAAGTCACACTAAAATGCCAAAACAAGTTTTTCACCTTTAAAATAAAATTAAACATTATATATGACACTATTATTAATAACAGCATGCATTAATAATGGTGGGGCAGCTGTGGTCTAATGGTTAGAGAAGTGGGTTACTGAAAGTCGCTGTGCAGTCGCTGAACTGGCATGAAAAATGCATAGCGTTCAGGGGGGGCATCTTGGGCACCTGCAGTTTTCTTCACCTTTAGTGCTGAAGTGCCCTTGAGCAAGGCACCTAAACTCCAACTGCACTCGAGTCCACACCTTTTTTAGCCTGGGAAAAAAACCCTCAAATTATGATTCTAAGAAACAGAAAAGAAGATTTCTGGTGGAATATATGATTTCAGAATTTGACCTTGCTGTGACCTTCACCTGATAATTTCTGGACGGATGGATGGGTGTATGCAAAAATATAGAGCCCAAAAATAGCCCTTGACTCTTGAACGGGAATGTGTAAGTAACATTTTTTGTGAAAACAGGAGGAAAGCTAATGAAAACCTGTTTCTTAAACCTAAACCTCTTTGACCTTGTGGTGGCCTCCACAATATATGGATCACTTCTAAAAACGAATCAGTTTATGTAATGGCTTCAATGATAATTCCACAGAAATCTTACAAACATTGAACAACTCGATTTTAAGATAAGCTACTAACAGTAACAGTAACAGAGACACATGGATGAACAGATAGACGATCTGAATAAATAACACTTCCTCTGCTTAAATGAGCTACGGTCATCTTTTAAGTCATCTGGAACAGGTATCCAGAATATGTCTGTGTCCACTTTGCACATCTGGATCTCGATATGTTTGCCGGTTCTTCTTGGTTAAATTGTTTGGTGAGAAGCAATTTTCTTGTTACAGATTCTCAAGCAGATTGATGTGTGGGCCATTCTAACAGATTCAGGTTCTTTGTTAGTGACTTCAGTCTTGCTTTGGCAGTATGCTTGGGGTCTTTCTGCTGGAAAGTGAACTCCTTTCCAGACTGAAGTATATTGCAGACTAGAACAAGGTTTCTTCTCGCACTGTATTTGCCTCCATTCAGCTAACTCTCAATATTGAGCAGTATCCCACTTGAAACATTGCTAATACAATGCTGCCATCACCATGCTTCACTGTGGAGATGGTGTTTCCAGAGTGATAATCAATACTGGGCTTCTGCCAATAGTAACAGCTTGTGCCAAAATCTTTTTTTTTTTTTTTTGCCATTTGGACCAATCCTAACAAGATTTCATACTCCTTTTTTTAAGTAATGCCTTTCTCTGAAGCCTACTGCAGATTTGTGGAGCATTTGGGCTACGGTAGTCATGTGAACGGCTTCTCCCATCCAAGTTGTGGATCTCTTCAGCCGCTTCAAAGTTATCCTTTGGAGCTTAATTGCTTCTCTGACTTATTCTTTATAATAATAATAACCCTGCTACGGACTGCAATATTGGGCACACATTACTTTTCTTTATTCTTCTATTTCATGCTTATTGTAAACAAAGGCTCACATGTAGCAATCAGAAAGACTGTCCCGTGCAGATACACATATTGTAACTCGCCACACCTCTACAGTCGACCACACTCTTACTAGCTTATCCTGTGAATTCCATCTAGAGCTTTTTTAAACTGGCCAATCCTGTGTATTGCCGTACCCCAAGTACTGTATGTATATAAGCCCTAAAAGGTGTTAAATAAACTGGCGGTATGCTGGATAATGCTTGTGTGTTGTGTTGGTGTTTCTCCTCAGGCCAGGAGATTATGTATGGTGGGGGTAAGTATTGATTGATACTTTGATGCTTGACCTGAACTCTGTGATAGCTTCTTGGTCTCCATGACGCTGTTTATGTTCTCCTGACATACATTACATTCTGAATTCATTGAATTTCCGTTCCAAGTGAAACATTTATATACTCCTATAGAGCAGTGTAAACAAGAGAGCCATAAAGCTTATTTTAAAGCACTTTATTAAACCAGATGTGGTATGTGTGCTGCATATACTGCATGATGCAGTGCCCTGCTTTGTTGATTAATGTAACTTCATAAACTAGCTCGAAGGGGAAGAAGCAGTGAAGTGCACACAAACCATGACTGTAACTGATTTTTGCAGCTTTCTCTCAGCAGAGGAAAATATACAAAACATAAGAGCACACACTGTTCACAAGTTACATACAAAACCAAAAGTGCAGCGGAGGTCATTCCTACATACGCTTCTTTACTGGTAGATTACAGCGGGAAGGAGCTGCTGTCAGTCAGAAACCGATCCGAGCTGCCTACACAGTTGTAATCATGCAGAAATTATGATTTTATTTTTAGGTTTATAAATAAATCCTAATTAGGAATGCATATTTATTCAATCAACAACTGGTAAATGCTTATTAAGGATCACAAAGATTTGTTTAAACCATCTGAACCCATGTTGCCACGGGCTTCATCAAGAAAATCCTAAATCAAGAGAATATTTGGGTCATAAAGCAAGAAGAGATGTTTTTAAAAAAAATTTTTTTCTTTGAATTGGGAGCAGAAAAGCAGAAAGTGCAGCCATCAACAGAATGCTATTAATTACAGCACACTGAATCAAATTGCAAACCACCAGAACTAAGTAAAGAGCAATGAGGTTAGTCAGACTACAAAACACTCGGGGATTGCTATTGAGCAGAGGCGCTAAAAGCTAATCACAGCTACTGCAACAAGGCCCACGTGGCACCATAAGCGGTTCATACAACGCAGAAAAGTAGCCATTCAGAAATGCAGACAAATCTCATTCTTCTGTTCCAGTCTAGTCGCTCCACTACTAATCACCGTTACATGGGAGCTAATACCTTAAAAGCTGCCTCTGTTTCAGTCACTCTCTTGCACAGCAACAGCATGGTCATTGTGAACCGCCCTGCGTTCTGCGCTTCATGCTCACTTCACCTATGATAGGAGGTTGCAAGTGTCAGAGATGATATTTGTTTGCAGATGATTGGTCATCGGGGGGCTAAAAAATAAATAAATAAATAAATAAATAAATAAAATATATATATATATATATATATATCTATCTATCACTTGGGAATCCAGTACAGAGAAGCCACGAGATAAACATCTAAACAAGACCAGCCATCATGACTGCAATCCTGGATCCCATCTCAGCGGTTGTATTTACACGCAAATAAGTTATACACGCCAGATGAACAAGATGATCTAGATAATGCATACAATAAGAACGGAAGCCTGCTGCAGCAATCTGATGGCAATGACAGAAAATAGTGAACATACTGTATCTGATGCTTGAGTGTACACATGACAGCACTAAACAAATCACATGGGGGGGAGGAGGAAAAAAGTGATGCCTACTGAAACAGACAGGTTAGAGAGGTTTGAGCAGCACATCCCGTGAGCAGCAGGACCGCATGGAATTTAAATATTATTTTTGGTAGATGAATGCTGAGCAATTACAAATATATTACATGATAAACATTTGGCTTCAGACTCGTCCTCAGCAGGATCTCTTTTCCGCTTGATGTGGCTGCAGAAAATGGAAAGCTTCAGGATGTACAGTATCCACGTCTGAACCCACACAGCTCATGCTGGTACAGGAGCCTGGCAATTATTCTCCTTGACGCATTAATATTTATTTCTATCTGACTTATTTTTTCTCTCTCACTTGCTTCTTCCCTTTCAATGGATCATCCATCTCTGTTCTTCCTCTTTTCTTTTCCCTGACCCCCCCCTCCCCCGCGCTCCCCTCTCACACACACGTACATGCACACACACAATCTTCCTCTCTTTCATTCCCTCATCAGAGTCTTTTAGGTTAATGAGCAGACAGACTGATGAGCTGCCGACGGGAAGAAGGGAGAGGCGGACTGAGGAGAGGGGTGTAGACAGTGGGCTGTCTGTCAGTTATCTGGGCTCAGGACTGAAGGACGAGGTGATGGCACTGATCTGACTGGCCTGGTAATAAATGAATGCTCAGGGACACAGGCACAAAGCTAAGCCAGTGAGCAGAATGACCGCTGGCTAAGAGTAGCTCGTGCCTGCTGGCTAAAGCAAACATTTCATCTCATGACTGATGTCTCGCTTAAAGTTTCAAATATTATTGTAGGGAGGGAGAAGCATTAACAATCCTTTTGATAAAATTACAGTGCAGCTTGAAAAATGCTTTGCCATATTTAATCCTATCAGGAAAGAAAAGCATATATACACATATACACA
>JBCNYH010000017.1:20073393-20084321 GCA_039654325.1 Tandanus tandanus
ATCATCAAAGATTTGGATATTTTTTTATAACCCAACCCTGACTTGTACTTCTCAACAACTTTGTCCCTGACTTGTTTTTAAAGCTCCTTGGTCTTCATGGTGTGATGCCTCTTGCTTAGTGGTGTTGCAGCCTCTGGGGCCTTTCAGAAAAGGTGTGTCTGACAGATCATGTGACACTTACACTGCACACAGGTGGACTTCATTTCACTAATTATGTGACTTCTGAATGTTATTGGTTGCACAAGAACTTTTGAGGGACTTCATAGCAAAGGGGGTGAATACATATGCACATGTCAATTTTCATTTTTAAAAATTCTATTTTATATATATTTTTCTCATTTAACTACACCAACTTAAACTATTTTGGGAAGATCCATCACATAAAATTCAGATAAAAAAAAAACATTTATATTACAGGTTGTAATGTAACAAAATAGGTAAAAAGCCGGAAAGGGGGTGGGGGGACGGACGGGGGATACTTTTGCAAGGCACTGGTTTAGCCACATTTCTTTTGCTAATGCAAATAATAATAGGCGACTAACAGTGCCACTTTAACAGGATCTACAGTACTCTGTTTGAAAAAGACATGCAATTCTTTGTCCTCCCTTCTACTGCCTGTCTGATTTTCCCTCCGCACTTACTCTCCTTTGCCCTAAAGCACAGAGAAGGGCTGAATGCAATATCTATAAAGTCTTTTTCTGGCCATGAAGAATGATATGGGGGTGTGGCTGTCACTGCTAATAATGTACAGCTCGAAAGTAGAACTGGACATTAAGTGAAGCTGGAGGAATGTTTCGAGGGATGAACTTTGAAGACCGTCAAAGAGTTTGCACCCCCCATTTGGCCCCCTTTCCTTTGTTAATCCTCTTTGGTGCACCAGTGCCCCTCTCTGCCCTGGTGGGTTGAAGTCTAAGCCTCGGATTTAGACTGACAGAGCATGGGGAAAGCCAATGAGCAACCCAGAAGCTGGCTTTACTGCTTATAATTGACTCTACTGAGAAACACCCGGCAGTCATATTCATATAGCCTCGTTTCAACCTATCAAGTTGGCGTTTTAGTGAAACTGGCAAGGCTTCAGTAAAGAAAGCCACGTGTCATACAGTGAGAGGGGCTGAACCACTGTCTGAGCAAGGCTGGAATTCAAGCCAAGGGAAATCAAGCAGCAGCAGCTAACGGAGCTTTATTACTTTAGGGTAGCATGCTAATATTGGCTCTGTACTCCTGTGATATAGGATAATGTATCAGAAAGTATTGCATGACTACCTCCTCACAGCTGAGGCTGACTGCAAATTGCACAGTGGTTAGAATAGGCAGGTATGGCATATTTGTATTTGAGTATAAAGATAAAATGGCCGACAGACCGATGGAGAGAAGCATGCATGGGAATAGATATGCGGAGATGTATATCAGGGCTCTATTGGGGATTGAAGCCCTCTGTGAGCTCAGGCACGCTGTGTATACGGCCAGAATAGCAGCCGGGGTTTTCATTGCCAATGAAAATGCACATCTCATACATTCTAGAAAGGAATGGAAGGCATTTGAAATCAGACATCAAAGAGCAAGCGTCTCAGAGGAACAATGTTTCACTTTTTAGTAAATGAGCAATAAAGTTCGGTGATGATACGCCTAGTCTTCTACTTCACTGACAGTCAGTTCAAAGCAGCCGCTTTATTCGAAAGGCGAAAACCTAGCAACCGTTCTGAGCAAGACAGAGCAGAATAATGAAAACAATGGGGGCGATTGGGTGGTGATTACGTTGAAATCCAGACAGACTTAGGTGCTTAATAATTTATTCTCATCTCTCTCGTGCTACACTGCACAATACTTGATGGTATATCGCCATGAACTCCTTGATGGCTCATACATAACAGAACGTATTTCCTTTGTCATATGTCTTTTACATGCACAGACAGAACATTTACACTGGCGTGATTAAAAAAACCTTGTTATTAACTTTTATTTCAAAAGAAACAGTGCACTTTTTGAAAGGAACACAGAAAGGAGGGGTGAGAGAAAAGGCACAGTTGAGAGACTTGGAGCTCTATTAGAGCTCTGTCAATCTTAAACCTTGGGGCAGTGTTTAAAGGCAGAGCTTAGTGACTCATGCACTGATCATAACACTGCGGAGTAACACAGTGAGGGTTACTCCTCCTTCACTGGGGTACCACATTTCACTGAGCACACTACCTGCTGCTCCTGGACTGCTCTTTACCAATAACAAGCAATAAAGGACAAAACACTGCTCTGGAGGAACAGCATCCGGTGTTCCACACTGCAAATAATCACACCTCCACAGTAAGGGAAAGGTCACCAGACCCACAGGTAATAACAGCACACACTTAGCTTATGGTGACAATATCACTGAGTGTTTATCTTTAGATAGCATAACCACTGATACAGCAGGCTAAGATACACAAAAACAACAAATACAAAGAAACAAATCATTATTTTTTCTCACAATACTGAAATAAGTACATGCTATTAGTAGCTTTCTGATGCAACCACCCTTTAGCGTAGTGTGTTTTTCTCGAGGAAGTTGATCCTGCAGTCCATCGACCCCACAGTGCATAACTTATTTTGTCCAATCCTCAAACGCATCACATGCATGAGCAGCAGAGCGAATCATTCCCGAGCCTGCCGCAGCCAGTAATTTTAGTGCTAAAGCAGAAAGAGAGCGATTTCTGTTCCTTTTCCAAACTTCCATTATTTCTTTTAAAAATATTCTATTCTTTCTTCCAATAACACAATTCAGGTTGTATAATGAAGGGAAAAGGCCAGGTATCACGTGTTGATGAATGCTGCTCTCCAATCCTGTTCTAAAATTCCATTAGCACATAATTGCTCTGGCTGAAAGTTCTCATTTTATAGCAGAACTTAATACACATGCTAAGGAGAAAAGAACTAAATCTGAAACCTGTCAGGAACCACGGTGAGTCCACATACTATCACGTAGCAGAAGAACGCAAACATATGGTCACAAGCATAAACGCAATCAGTGGTTAAGACGTGATTGGGGTGTGTTTGATTTTAATCCTAGCCGGGCCACACAATCACCCTTTCAGTAAAACCCTAACGTCCTCATACATACAGTATATTCATATTCATACTTTGCTTGTATCCCGTATCAATCAATAATTAAAAGTGTAAATGGAAATGAACCTGTGTATTGCTGGATTTACGGCACTTCTATTCCTACCCACGCACCATGTGAGGACTGACAGGTACAGAAGTAAGACTGATGTGAAATGATGTTTACCTGGCAGCGGTGCGAGTGCAAGCCCTGTCACTGTGGGAACGCAACTGAAAGCGACGCCGCAACATGGCTGGAGATGATTGGGGGTGGGGGTGTGTGTAACTGCAGATCACAGTTAATACTTATAGCATAAATGTACAATGTGTGTTCAGGGGTAGTTTACAGACCTAGTATACTAAACCACAATTTGAATAGTCAGGAAGAATTTCAATTTATTTTAGACAGTGGTGCAGTAGTTAGCATTGTCGCCTCACAATAAGAAGGTTCTGGGTTTGAAATTGCTAGTCAGCCTTTCGTTTTAGAGATTGCATATTCTCAACATGCCTGTGTGGGCTTCCTCCAAGTACACCGGTTTCCTTCCACAGACCAAAGATATGCAGGTTAGGGCAAATGGCTACGCTTAATTGCCCATGAGTGTGAATGTGAGGTTGTCTGTACGTTAGACTGGCAACCTGTCCAGTGTGTACCCCTCCTCTCATCTAATATAAGTCATTATTGGCTACAGCCCTCCTCTGACCCACAAATCAATAATAGAAAAAAAAAATGAATGAATGAGTCAGCATCAAAGGAAAAAAAGAGGGTGGGGTGTGTTGTGTTCGGGAGAGGAGTTTTTAGCTGTACAATGATGTTGTGTTTGAGTCTGGCTGTGTATCCCCACTGTGGGATGCTTGGCCTTCTTTTTCCCTGAACTATAGGGGAGGCAGGCCCATTCTTCTGCCATGTGTGATCTCATCATGCAATCCAGTTATCACTGCAGTTACACAAGAACAGAGCAGGGTGGCCAGGCTTACCCATAAGCCCCACACTGGAGGATGCCTGGAGAACTACAAGGTCGGAATTTTAAAGTGCTCTTAATTTCAGACGCTATGAAGTGTACAGGATGAGCTTAAAGCCTTGACTAAACTTGATGTTTGAGTGCTGGGTAGCTTATAACAAAAGTTTCCGTGGTGGATTAAAGTAGTCCTGGGCATAAATCATCAACATCTACAGCATTATCATAAAAACATACTGTTTATAACTAAAACATACAATAAACCAGTAAATATGACCAAACATCATCTCTACCCCCTTCCTCGTTAAAAAAAAAATGCCAAGATCCATGAACGTACATAAATAATAATACATTAATGTACTAGCATCAAATAACTTGCACTTGTCACTGATATACACAGCTATGATGTGTATTAGTCTCAGACATCACTTTTTACATTCAGCTATATATTTTCAAACGCAGTCCAATTTTTTTTTATGCAGCACAGAAATTAGTTATGAGCAAGCTAACTAGCTAACTTGCAACTTGTGTGTGTTAAGACATTGGAATTTTACACTCATAGTGGCAAATTCCTAGAAGGTTATTTAACAAGAATCAAACCAACAAAAAAAACCCAAAAACATACAGCAATTAAAATGATTTTGTTACTCAATAACATTAGCCATGGCAGCAAGTCAGTTTAGTACACAGGTCTTTTGTATCCTTTTTCAAAAAAAAAAAAATTAAAAAAAAATAAAAATAATAATAATAAATAAATATTCGCACGAGAAACCCATCTTTTTGTTTTTTTTCCCCCCATGTCCCTTTAGGGGCTCCGTACTTTGGAGCAACCAGTACCAATAAGTTAAAAAAAAAAAAAAAAAAAAAAGTTTGAAATTTGCTTTTATTTTTGCATTTTCTTGCATCTTTAAGGTTGCGGAAACTTTTTAAGTTACGGCTGTAACTTCATTTTCTTGGTAGATATGGCCTTCCAGGTTCAGTATTAATACTGTAGACATGAACCTGTATTTCGGAAGTGGGCATTTTTGGACGGACAGCAGTTGATGTTTCTGTACTCCAGTGTTTCAGAACTGGATCGTACATATTATGATCTAAAGTGATTAGCATAGATGTAGTTCAATAAAAGTGCATTGGATTTATAATGATGTATTTCCTGTAACAGAAAAGTTGGAATGGACATTTTGAATAGACATATGATCATACAAATAAAACACATCTTGTGCAGAACACCAGGATACAACCACTGATGCATGATTTATTTAAAGTACATATTCATATCTAATTTAATACTAGATTTTTTAATGACAATTATCCTACAGAAATTATTTTTTAATCATATTTTCAAGAACACCCCCCCAGCTTTTTATCTATTTCCTGATACTTCATTCTAATATGTATTTATAAGACTTTATATAATATATTTAAATATTCGAACATCAGCCCTCATTCCTCGGCAACCCCAGCGCTCCATGAGACTGAAAATACCCGTACGCTCCATGATCTGTAACTGTACTGTTTTACATTTCAGTTGAACCTGAAGAAAGCAAGCAGCAATTGAAACTGGTACAGATTATAGGCTACTCAAATAGGTGCTGAAACTTATACATAATCTATATTATACACCGGTGGGAATGAAGAAAACTTTATATATAACCTCAGTTAGTACAGTAGGAATATTATTATCAAAGGGTTTAATGGACTGTGCTGAACAAAAACTCTTTTGATATTAAAATGACCCATGTCAAAAGTACTCCTAATGAATGGTGAACTTTCGGCATTTCAGCTCATATATCACAGTGCGGGGACAAAGCCAATCAGTTAAAATGAATACTGCAGACGCAGCATGAAACACATTCATTTCAATGTATAGCATGTTGAAAATCCACTTTAACAGCTATTTGTGTTAGAAATGGATTCTAATACATGTTGACTGAGCAAGAAGTTAACAAACCCAGTAATATAAAGGCAGAACATAAAGCCACTGCCTCAGGAAGCACTGGAGCAGCAAGGCCATTTATTTGTTTTTGCTAGGCCCTAAAGGATTTTGGTTTTGGGATTGAGATCAAAAAAAGACTTTGAACATCACACCTTTTGTTTCATCGCACTCATTTCTCGAATGTTCGAAAATAGTGGACACATGTAACTGATGGGTGTTTCTTATGGCCTAGATGTGCTGCTTTAAGGTGCACTCACACAACACCGATCATGATTCCGATTTGCCCTGACCATATTCCTTTTTTACACTGGAGGAAATCGGAGAGCATCCATGCTCATCGAAGAACACTGGTACACATCGGAGGACAGGGTAGAATTTCGGGGAAAACTTCAGTAAAGAGTGAAATATTTTGAGACGGATGAAAAATTTGGTGGTTTTTGTGTTTGGATTTTATCGGGGAAACAGTGTAGTGTAGTGTAGTGTAGTGAAATAGGGAAAAAATTGGAGTAACATTGGTACGCAAAAAAAAAAAATAATCAAAGCAACATCATGAGACATTCCATTTACATTTCAGATAAATTGCCACTTTTCTAAAAATACACTATCAGAGACTTCGGAAAAACACTGGTACCAATCGGAGTGACATTGCTATAAATAACATCTAATGAAACACTGGAATAATTCGGGATCATGATCAGTATTGTGTGGGCGCACCTGTAGATAAAATGTTCAAACAATTAATAGCTCTGAATTCTTTGAGCACTGGAGTTCGCCTGTTAAGGCATCATTAGTTATTAAAAAGAATTAACCAAGATGAAAACCAGAGAGCTGTCTACAGGAGAAAAGCATGCTATTTTGAAGTGAAGGAAAAAAGGAAAATCGTTACAGCCATCGTACAAGCACCGGGTAAAGCCAACACAACAATTCGAAATAGTGAACAAACATATATTAAACAGACTGACCAAGAAAAACAACCGTAGTTCGTGAAAGAAACATGGTGAGAGCTGTGAAGAAAACCCCTAAACAACAGTCACTGACGATACCAACAACCTCCACGGGGCGAGACTGAAGAAATATGGAACCACACCACAAGAGGGAAACCACTAATCAGTACTGATCATCCATAAAGAAATACAGAGATGAACCACAAAAGTTCCGGAACCAAGATGAACCGCTACCAAAGTGACGGAAAGAGCAACGTGTGGAGATCTGCTCATGATACAAAACATACAAGCTCATCAGTCAAACATGGTGGAAGTAATGTCACTGGCTTGGATGGAATGGTAGACCTTTACACAAAACCCCTCCACGCCCCCCGCCACCACAGGGACGCCATCTTAGTGCAGCTATTGCAAGAAAAGGGCACAGAACCAAATAATAAATATAATTTATCCTTCCATTATGTTTCCTCAGCTAAAGATCAGGGGTGTGGGGAGGTGTCTACAACCAAAGGTGCCATGTACACCAAAACCAAAAAAAAAATTAGCCTTTATTTTCCAATACTTTCAGATTTCAGGAATCATAAATAAAACTCTGCTTGAAGGTGCACTTATTCTCTTTCTTCATATTTTCAATCAATTCAACATTCACTTCCTTCTCATTTGTAAGCTCCAGCTGAGTTTGTGAGATGTATTTCTAGCGAACACGGCTATAGCTGATTGCTGCATAACAGCTTTCAATTAGTGAGGAGTGCATTAGCATAAGCAGCATGAGGCAGGACTCGCCCAATCTGCCCGGCTTCTCTCCATACTCTTCTAATAATTCAGTAAAGATGTATCTACATCCCATCAAATCACGAACATCATTAGCAGATAGAACGGTACTTTGATTTGCCATTTTAGATCACCACTTTCATGCTAACTCCAACATGGCATCCCTAACCCTACTGCAGTGTTTGTCTTTTCCTTATCCTTTTAAACTTGGGCAGAGCAGACAGTGAACAACCAAGCAATCCTTACACTTTGTTCTATAGAATGCTCTCTCAAAATACCCCAACCTTTGCCAACTGGGTGAAAAATTATGAATGTCCATAACTGGACTACGGCCCAGTAGTATATTTTAATTATCTATTAAATTTTTGAGGGGGTTGGAATAATCAAGGTGTTTTTATATTATTTTGACAGAAAAAAAATGAATTTCATGCGAACAGTCTTTTTAAGGTCCTTAAAACTATTCCTGGTGTTAACAGTTCAACAGTTCTCAACATGTGTATGAAGGACAAATTAAAAAACATTAAGTTGATCCTTGTTCATTCAAAGTTCAGTAAGTATCCAACTGCAAAAGAAAAAGAAAAAAAATCCCAGTCCATTTCTTCAGGTTTACCTTAAAAACCACTCTTCCAAAATACATAAACGCCTACTGCCTGAGTACCTTGGGAGAATGAGTTCACGAGAAACCATGTTGGTGAGAGAAGTATAATGAATGTAAACAACGAGCAGAGCTAATATTAGTATTCCCAGCTGTCGACTAGCTCTCTAGCTTTAGCAATATCTATCTAGCCCTGTGGAACGCTCCAGTCATGTGCAATGAGTGCATGAGAAGTGTGTGAGCCGGTGGATAGGTAAACAGACAGGTAAGGCCATCCAATAATTTCTTTTGGCCTAAATAAAATGACCTCCCGGTACAGGATTTTTAAAAGTTGGATTTATTCATTGATGTCAGGGTTTGTAAATCGAATAGCAAGAAATATGACAAAAAAATAAAAATAAAAAAAATCTGAGGGAAAAAAAAAAATCTGGCCTACAGTGCCTTTAAGTTTGGAGTGTATTCCATGCATGTTGTAATTTCTTCAGAAACCTGTACAACCAGATCTCACCCACAGCCCACCAAGCTTCATTACAATGAGGTGAAAAAGGCAGCTTTCAGCAGGACTGTACAGCCATCTGGTGTGCAGTAGCACGATCTCTTCCGCGAAAGAAGTCTCAAAAAAGTGCAGGGAACATAATGTACGATCCATATCCAAGTGAAAAACAGGTCCAACATGGAACCAGATAGATGTAGGTAACTTACACCATACACTTCTTTTAGGAGTCTATGGGTTCCTTAAGGGAAGGAGCCAGAACAACATTTTAATAAATCATGACAGGGAAAGAAGAAAAGAAATTCAGAGAAAAAAAATGAGAGAGAAGAAAAAAAAATGAGACAGGTTGAGGAATGGGCTGTGTGGTCGTACATGTGAAGCAGAAGGACGATATGTAGGCAAGGCTTCTGAGCAGAAGTGTCCCTTGTCTCAGCTTTGTAATCACTCTCCATGAGGCAACACTCACACATTCGCTTGGGACTGAGTCAAAACACACACACACACACGCTCGCACGCTCGCTCTCGCGCACACACGCGAGTGAGTGTGTGTAACAAGTGGATGGGAGCAAGCGCAGAGTGAAACAGTGGGGGGAGCAGCAGGCTGGTAGTGAGAGTAAACTAGAAGAGGGAGGGAAAAAACAGAACAATGGGAAGAAAAAAAAAAACCATTGGGCAATTAATCTCTCTTAATAAGAGCATTAACATTCTCCAAGTGAGAGCAGAGGCAGTTTAGAACTAGCCTCTTTTCTCTTTTCCATCTCTTGGTGGATAATTGGGAATACTGAGCCGGATTACGGTTCCCCAGGTAACCACTATGGAATAAGAAGGGAAAAGATTCCCACCACTACACCTTCAGGGAAAAAACAGCATGAAGCAAAGCTTAGATTATGAGCATACGATATATTGAAGCATGGGGGTGCCAACAAAGCTGATCTTTGAAGAACTCGTTTTTTCCCCAAGTTTCTTTTCAATGCACACCATGTGCTCGGACTGTGAAGGAAACGGATGAAGAAAATGATCTTGGGAGGGGGGAAAAAAAAGTGTCTGTATGGTTGAATGAAGAGATGGTGAGGTTATGGGACCATGCATTTACCACCAATCTGTTTTTTTTTTAATTTAACCCGATGAGACCAATAATAGGTCAATAATAAGTTTTTTAATGCATGATTAGACACCTACATTGAATCAGAGTTATTACTCTATAAAATTCAGAGAGGCAGAGGCCCATAAACAATTTAAATAGGACACCCCAGTAGAAGGATGAGTTTTAAAAAGTCCCAGAAAATGGCATCTACTTATTTTTTACATTGCCAAAATCAAACAACAAAGAGGCCTTACCGAACTACACACTCCATTTATACAACACAGGCTACATATTAACTAACCACCCTTAATAGTTTTTTACCATATATTTTTATATTATATATTCATTAACCTTAGTTTGCTTAATGAATATAAATGATAATATTCAGGTTGAAAAAAGGACAAAGCAAACACGGGTAGATTTTTATTTACACAATGTTGTAGATAAGTGGTATTTGATATATAGAATCATAAGTAACTGACATTCAATAGTCATGTACACAGAAGGTCACATGTATTTAATAGATAAGTAAGTAGAAAGTAACTGATATTTCATTGGTATGTACATAGTAAGTATGTCAGTATGTAGTAAGTTTCATTTAATAGGTATGTACTAACTAACTGGTGTTGATTAGTTAGGTATGTAGTAAGTAACTGATATTTAACAAGCAATTATGTAGCAAGTAATCTGTAGTTAATAAATAAGTATTTAGCAAGTAATTGATATCTAAGAGGTGAGTATGTAGTAAGCTCTATCTAATAGTATGTAATAACTAACTGGTATTTATTAGGTAAGTATGGCGTAAGTAACTGATATTTAATGGGCAAGTGAAGAGTAAATTAATGATATTAATACGTAAATATATAGTAAGTATCTAGTATTTAATAGGCAATAGTATGTAGTAAGTAACTGATGTTTGATAAGTATGAAGGAAGTAACTTGTATTTAATAGTTAAATGTGTAGTAATTAATTGGTATTTAATAGCAGTTCATTGAATGAATAAATCCTCGGATTCAGGAGGAACAATGTGGTTTTCGTCCCGGCCGCAGCACTCTTGACCAGCTCTACACACTCTGCAGGAT